>OZ020183.1:33087473-33135678 GCA_963971135.1 Stenus bimaculatus | reverse complement strand
TTGAATGTACATTTTATAACATATAGTTGTATCACATTGTAAAGGATAAGATAAAATTCGTCCATTATTACATTTATATCATTAAGTGAAGTGATCATATTCCAGTCCTCTGTATTTAAATAATAATTTATACAAAAATAATCTGCTCTTTTAAAGCTTTGATATCCAAAAAACTGTTCCTTGATTTCGTTAATTTCTAAGCTAAGCTCAAATGATAAAGCTGGATGATAGGCATCACAGTTAACAACTGGGTCATCAGCTTCTTTGACCACAAATTTTGAGTTTGAGAAAATTGAATCTAGGATGGAGTTGGATTTTTTATTCCGAATAAAGTTTAACTGAAATAAATTCAGGTATGCAAAGTAATCCCTTAGAAACTCTGCTTGCTTTGATTTTATATTAATTAGAACCAACCCATGATTATCATTTTCCCATACAATATCAGGGATATTAAAATCCTCACGTAGTATTATATCATCAACTACAAACTCATTTAAAATATTTTCAATAGACAAGCAATAGTTTTCGAATAGATCTAAACCAGAATTAGGTGGTAGAGTCTAAATTCTCAGCAAACATGAATTCTAACCTTACTGACAGTGAATCAAATCGACGACGCTGAATTTTCCCACCGCTCGTTGGAAAGTTGTGGTAGGGACTCCCACTCTGCTCTCGATCAGCATCACGCACGTAGAGAAATATAATGAAATGAACAGCTCTGCGTTCCGATGAGGAATGAGAAACCTCGCCCATTTCTCAGTTAATCGCGCCTTCTAAAATGCTAGGACACGATAGTAATAGTGGATTCTCCGTTATCATTACATTCCGCTACCTTAACCAAGCACGTACCGCATTACTTAGTTCAACATAAGTTCAAGCGAAAGTTGCCGTGGTTAAATGTAAAAGAGAGTGAGCGAAGCTATTTGCTTGTCTACACCATTCCTGTTTGCAAAATAATTAAACTATAAGTATACATTACTGATGAGAATTTTTTTGGTGTCAACATTGAGTAGTACGTGTACTTGATCAATATTGCTATACAAAGAAATTAAGTGCTTTGCAACAAAATAATTTTTAATTGCAATTAACATTCCTCCCCTCTTTGGCATATACTAGTGTTCCTCGTTCTATCGCATCTTACAAAGAGATAATCAAATAAGCCTAGTTCAGATGATGCAATATCCTCAGATAACCAGGTTTCACTAAGGCATATAACATCATAATCACCAGATGCAAAAAATAATGAAACTTCTTTTAATTTTGTTCTTAAGTCTCTAACGTTTTGGTAAAAAACATTTAAACTCATTTTACTGTTGTAAAATTTTAAATTTTGATTAACTTTATCGCTCTTATTTAATTGCTACGAATTATTCAAAGTATTCAAGGTGTTGTTCGACAAATTCTCTGTTTAATATCATTTACTGTCTTTAGATGAATGATTAACATTAATTGTGGTTTTATATTTAATATTGTACTTAACACAGTTTATGCATTTGAGACTTTCATTGGTACAATCATTAACTTTATGATTGTCAGCACATCTAGGACAGATCAAATTTTCTGACTTATAGTTCTTTCCAAAATGCCCATATTCCGAACATCGAATTATATAATTATTGCCTTGCTAAACATGATTTGAAACCCACAAATACCATTTCGTTTTGATTAATTTTCTGAAGTATATCATTGGATACTTCATATATTAAATTATAGATTGAATTTTTCTTTGATTCATTTTTTTTTTACAAATCGCATTTCATTTTCCTGAAAATCAATTAATCTAGCAATACAATTAGTTAGTTCTTTATTTACATCTGATAATCCATTTAAATGGCATACGGGAGATCAGGGCAATGATAAGGCAGATGATCTAGCGCGAAGGAGTGCCACCCATCAATTTGTTGGGCCGCAGCCTTCAATACCGCTAGCCAAGTCAACTGTCAATACCCTGATAAAAGAGCACACACTACAGCGACACATTAGCAGATGGTCAGCAACGGAAAGCTGCAGACAAAGCAAGATGTTCCTACGAATAACTTCCTCAAAAACAGCAAAATACTCCCTACAACTCCCTCGTGACAAACTGAGGAAGTTAGTCGGTATATGGACCGGCCATTGCCGATTAAACAAACATCTACACCAGCTGGGAATCACCAATGCTGAAGATGCAACATCGAAGATGAAACCGTGGAGCATGTACTCTGCGACTGCCCGATGGCATCATCAATCAGAGGATCCATACTTGGGAAGCTCTGGCCAAGCATGGCCGATTTCAGAGAAGCCCCACCTGGAGAACTGCTCAGGTTTGCCGAGACAATCTGATGGCCGGAGTAGGGACCCGGTGCAGGGGTTAGCTGAGAAGAGGGGAGCTGGTAAAATGGGTCTAATCGTGGTGGCCTAATTGCGTGTGTTTTTACACACCCTCGACCAAAATCCAGATCCAGATGGTGTAACTCGAAAACAGAAAAATACCGCCACTTTATTTTTTACACAATATTTTTATTTTAATAAACTATGATTTAAAGACAAAACAATTAAAATTAAAGGTGGTGCCAAAGTTGTAGGAATATTTTAGTGAGCGCTCCCGCGGAAATTATTAATGTATTGAACTTTCAAGGGTCATATGTCATAACTTCAAAGAAAATACCGCTTTTTAGTTATTTTACTATATTTTAAGTATACACAATATATTTTTATGTTGTTAAATAAAGAAAAAATGAATATAAATGTTGATTTAAATGGTGATTTAAATGATGTTGGTGTAATTTTCATGATGACGGCGCGCGCAACTTTGATGGACCATGACTTATAAACAGAAAATTACCGCCATCCAATTTACTATATGTTATGTAGAGTCTAAATTCTCAGCAAACATGAATTCTAACCTTACTGACAGTAAATCAAATCGTTGGAAAGTTGTGGTAGGGACTAGGGACTGAAGGGTGTATTCAGCGACCATGATAAAAAATTTAGAGACGTCGTTATCGATAAACACGTGATTAAAAAATATTTATTCATAAGAAATATTTTCTTAAAGACGTGATTAACTTTAACAACGTCTCTAAAATTTTCATCACGGTCGATGAATACATGCTTCCCACTCTGCTCTCGATCAGCATCACGCACGTAGAGAAATCTAATGAAATGAACAGCTAGTTAATCGCGCCTTCTAAAATGCAAGGACATACGATAGTAATAGTGGATACTCCGTTATCATTACATTCCGCTACTTTAACCAAGCACGTACAGCATTACTTAGTTCAACATACGTTCATGCGAAAGTTGCCGTGGTTAAATGTAAAAGAGAGTGAGCGAAGCTATTTGCTTGTCTACACCATTCCTGTTTGCAAAAAAATTAAACTATATGTACAATAGCATAAGAAATACACAAGTGGTGTTTAACCGTTTTACTATCGATGTTGATGGAATGTGCGCGGTGCGCATGCCACGAACATGGCTGATACACGATTCAACGTGTATTACATTTTACTTTATTCTTATGTTAAAAGTGAACAATTAAAATGAAGGACAAATACAAATCCAAGTCTGGAATATTTTTTCATGGACGCGGAGAACAGTAAGTCTACATGCAAATCACGCAGCGTAACACTAAAGGTAAGCCGCGAGTTAAACATTTTCTTTGTGTTTGTAAAATAGTATAACTTTTTGGCACCGTGGTAAAACACTCTTAATAAGGTATTGTTTTATGATATGAAAACCATATCAATCCATTTAAAAAAAGATTGATGACGTAATAGTGACGACATACAAACCGAAAAAAATTTTTTGTTGAGTTCTAAATAAAGTTTTTTAAAAACAAAGTGACAAATATTTTACCGTTTTTATAAATTCCAAAAAATAAGATAGTTATTCTTTTTATGAGTAACTTTAAACTCATCAGCGTGTATTCAGCGACCGTGATCAAAAATTTAGAGACGTTGTTAACGTTAAACACGTGATTAAAAAATATTTCTTCGTAAGAATTATTTTCTAAAAGACGTGATTAACTTTAATGACGTCTCTAAAATTTTCATCACGGTCGCTGAATACATGCTATTCTGTTTAAGGCTGTGCATAAACATTCTCTCTCTTTTTCGAATAGGAATTTAGTTTTGTATGATTACACTATAAAAATTTAAACTCTTGTGACTTCTAAACTATTTACATTAGAAAAATAAAAAACTATGGCCTCTAAACCTCTAAAAGCAAGCTATAATAATATACAACAAAAATGTGGGTTTAGTATTTAAAAAAATATAAGTTGCTATCGTCTGATCTTCAACCTAAGGTTCAAGGTCATGGCAATTATCTCAAATGGTACGTCACTAAGAATGGTATGACGTTTATTTGAAACATTTTTCTCAAAAATGCTTAGTTTTCAAAATAATGCGGTGTTGCCGAACGTATTGAAAATTTAAAGCCTTGTAACTTCTAAACGATTCACTTTAGAAAAATAGAAAAATATGTTCAGTAAACCTCTGAAAGGAGGCTAAAATAATATCCAATAAAAATGGGTTACCCATTTTTAAAAAAAGTTAAGTGACCTTTATCTTGCTGAACAAGGTCATGGACAATATTTCTAGATAGTGCGTCGCTAAGAATCGTACAACTTTTATTTGAATTTTTTTTTCAAAAATGCTTTGTTTCAAAAATAAACGGGCGTTGACGAACTTTTTGTTTACCCTGTATATTCGGGAAAAGATGAAAATTCAACTCTAGCAGAAGATGTTGTCCTGAAGTTAGCAAGTACCATTCGAGATACAGATGTCAGCCTATGTTTTAACAGATTTTTTTAAAAGTACTAAACTTATCAATACTATAGCGTGTATTTAGCAACCGTGATGTCTTAAAGACGTGAATAATAAAAAAAGTTTTTTGTATTATTTAGTTCCTCTGGCCGAATCTCTAATAAGTTATGGTCGACAGTATGCAAATGTGGTACGCCAACAACATGGTAGGCTATCATCAAGTTCCAGAATCATACAAAATATTATTAAATAAAGTATTTATTTAGTGAGGAGCTGGAGTATGTCATTATTAATTCGAACATCACACCCAACATTAAATCCAATACTTAGTTTGACAGTTTGGGCAAGTACAGTTTTCCTTCAGCCAAGCCATTACGCATGACGCATTTGGTAAGGACTAAACAAATTAAACATTTTTCAGCTGGTTCACTAATTTCTTCCATGGGTAATTCATCTATGATTTTTTTAGAGGAAGATCTAGTTTCACGGTTTGGGAGTTCGTCAATTCTGTTTCTATTTGGTAGTGATTCCTTAGATAAAAATAAGAAAAAAAGTTCATATAAATATATGTCTGATTCCGCTTCCTAAGCGATTTACAGCCCTTCAAAGGTTCATTCTATCGAATTTGTATAAGAGCACCTTTTTTGTGTAAATTTGATTAAAGAATGATATTTTGAAAAAAAATCTCATATAAACGCAGTACTAAAAAAGTTACCATTGTTTTTACCACCAACGATCTCTTAAGATGCCACTTAGAACCAATAAAAAAATTTCAAAAAAAATCATGGACGTGAGTGCGATGCATATTAAGAGTTATGCAAAATTTAAATGCTTTACGAGTATCGATTCTGAAATAAATGGCCAAAAACCTCTCCTCTGTTAGTAGTACCTTTGAAGAGCTGAAACTCACGTAAGAAGCGGGAATCGAACATATGTTTATATGACCTTTTTTTCTTATTTTTATCTAAGGAAACGCCACCCGAGAGATTTGCACTTAAATGTGGACCAACCTATACTTTTAGGTAATTAAGAGTAATTTTTTGAGTATGCTAAATAGGGTGCCACGCCCTCATAAATAATTCATAAACTACTTAATATTTTTGTACAAAATTTTGGTAGCATTAAAAAATATTTATAATGACCAATGTATCACAAAAGAAATTAAAAATATTAACAGTAAGTGTATTTTTTAAGATCCTTAAAGTGCTCCTACTTTGCAGTTAATTTACTCAAAAACCAAGGTAAGACATAAAATATGAATCGATTGGTACCATAAACATGCCAAAGAAAAATTTCTTTAATTAGTTATTCGTGAGGTACGAAACGTTGTTTTTGAACAAAAGTTCCCCAATTTAAACGCAGCATCAAAAAAAAATCATAAACATAAATAATATGTACAATAAATTTCAATTATTATGTAAAACTGTGTATATTGTTGTTATTATTTATCTAAATTGAGTATTTAATTTTTAAATCGGTGCGCGGCGCGAGTAACATAAATGACCCTTAATATGCTCCAAAAAAATGCGTCAAAATCGTGATAGCCTAAGCCCGGGCCTACTTTGCCTACACGTAAATCCACTGCCTACCACTGTAGTTCATCAATTGTGTTTCTGTTATTTAAAATGGAAGAAATTAGTGTTATTGTAACGGTTTGTTCTATATGTGGGAAGATGGATGAAATTATAATTCAGTTCAAACAATGCACTCTGAACAAGTGCAAATATTCATTGGCGATACGGGTAATGTGCAAGTTAAAATACAATGACAAAATAATACCCAATGAAATTTGTAATGATATTGGCTACCATGTAACATGCTACCGCGGTTTTAATGCCATTGGAGCAAAACACAAAAGAATTTTTGAGGAAGCACAAGCTTCAAAAATATATGGAGGTGCTGCTGACTGTATTCCAGAACAATCACTGGCAGAATCGAGGGACACAGAAGTGAGCACTTCGGAGCAGATAGTAACAGATCTAATACATGGATCTCCTGGCTGCTCTCCTGAAGTGAGCGACAACGAGTAAGTGTTCTATAGTCTTGAAAAGTGAATTAAATCATTAGTTTACTTTTTTTATAAATCTTGTCTCAACATTGTAACGGTTGTAACCGTCACTATAAATTCGAAATTTTATGATTTGGCGGGATATATTACTAAGCCGAAGGGACGCGAGGCATTGCGCGGAAAATTTTCCGGAGAGGCCGGTTTGGGTGTGTTTGTCCTGATGTGCACATCTCGAATGGTGTCCTCGTGTCAAGTCTGTTTGAGGTACGTTGTAATTTTCCTTGCTCGATATCGTTTGTTTTCGTTTGTTTGAATCCGTAGTTAATCAAACGATAGTAGATAATTTATTACTTCAAGTCAGACCGTCCATGTGTCTTGCATGTGGTTTAATCGTTTTTTTTGTTCATTATCACCTTTTAAAATAGCGCTTTTAATTAAAATATAAATAATTTTCTCAAGTCACCAGTAGGTTTTAGCTTTAAGTATTATATCCTTTTCTTCTCTTCATTTTCTTTTTGCTACTAGAAACTGATGGAAAGTACCCAGGAGATACTGGTTAATTGTTACCCGAGATCCGGCCGCAGATGATAGTTGGTAATTGGAAATTTAGTGACATTGAGGAGGTACCCGCAGACAGGCGAACGTGATTACCAATATACATTTGCTTGCCTTTGATGCTATGCTCGTTTCTGTTTTGGATTGCGCTGGCCTGAATGTCTAATACCTGCTTACTCCTTATTTACACCTGAACCTGGTGCTTATATTTGGTGAGACCTCCAGCTTATTTCCTACTCTCTAATAATTGGATATGCTACTAGCAAGATACGGTTTTTGCGGAATTATCGGCTAGGTAAAATCCTTCCTTGTTCCTTTTTTATTGTAATTTAAAGGTGACTTTAAATATTTTTTAAATAATACCATTTACTAAATAATTTTATTGTTAATCGCGCTCAATTTTTTGCCTGTAATTTTATTTGAAGATTGTCAATAGTAAACTCGTTACCTGTTATTTTGGCAAATTTTTTATGCATTTATACCGTTCGTTCGGTGATTATTATTATATTTATATTTCTTTAAGGTTTCATTATACATTTATTCATAAACTTTGGAATTTTTTTGTGCGAGAGTACATGACCTTTTTATGCAAAGCAAATACTTTTTCATCTTATTGTTGCTACTTTAGCAGCTGGCGCCAAACAACTTTTATTATTTCATTTAGTATCTCATTTATTATTTAATTTATTATTTCACTTTATTTCTTATTAAAAAATAAATTTTGTCTAACTTACCCCCACCTGGCTGAGAATAGTCGATGCAGTGAACACCTTAAGTAGGGCGTAACAACATACAGGGTGATTCACATTTATTTTAAAATCTCTCGGGTGGTGATTTCTTGGATAAAAATAAGAAAAAAATTCCGATAAACATGGGTCCGGAAATGCTTCATCAGGGAGACATTTCAATTCAAAGAGGGACGTTTTCTGATGTTAGGGCGAATATTCTAGTCCACGCCTACTTCGTGATTTTCTAGAAAATTAGAAATTTCAGCACCTTAGACGTAGTGGAATAAAATCCGCATTTACAAGGAACCGAAAAATATCAGCAAATAATTGCCAAACTTTTAAAGTATTAGCTCTTATAATAACTTTTTTATTACCAAAAATAACATTTCTTGCGTTCCTCTTTGAGTGGAAATATTTCCTTAATGAAGCATTTTCGGACCATGTTTATAGGATTTTTTTTCTTATTTTTATCCAAGGAATCACCACCCGAGAGATTTTAACATAAATGTGAATCACCCTGTATACCCCACATAATTATGCAGAATAATTAAAATCTTTATTTATGTTATATTTGAAAATTTCTATCGTACTTCGACGGCATTACCTACTTTTACAATTAAAATGCGCGTTGAAAATTTATGAAATATGGCTTGCATTTTTTTTAATTGCAGCCACATTTTATAAATATCCTTCGGTTTTATAGTATCATCGTTTAAATAACATTTAAGACTAGACTGCCATTGAACGATTTAAAAAGTATTAACTCTTAAAAATAAGTATAGAATAGGTAATTTGTTACGTATTTTTAACCATTTTTTGGCCATATTTTGGGAATAAATAATTTAAAAAAACTATCTTGTAAGTTTTAAACAGAGTTTTTACTTTCATATGATATTATTACTTTGTCTGTAGCTATACATATTAGTTTGATTAATAAAAACGCTAGTAAGCTTTTATTTCAAATGGCAACATATTTTTTCGATCAAACAATAATAATTTATGAAGTATAATACTTATTTATAGTTTATTTTAAATAATTTTTTTTAATTTCTAAATTATAATTTATTTTATGTATCTGTATTATAGTGTGAGTAGCTTTTGATAAGTTTTAAGGCTAATTACTTTATAGTTTACAATATTCATTTATTAAAAAAAAGTTATGTTG
Source organism: Stenus bimaculatus (assembly GCA_963971135.1). Lineage (NCBI taxonomy): Eukaryota > Metazoa > Arthropoda > Insecta > Coleoptera > Staphylinidae > Stenus > Stenus bimaculatus. The sequence goes on along the minus strand of OZ020183.1, from coordinate 33,126,474 downwards.
TTTTTTGAAAGACCAGTTGACTATCGTTTCAAGCAAGATTCTGAATTTGAAAAAAAAAATCTGAAATCAGTTTATATTAGTATACTTCAGAAAATTAAACATTAAATTATGTTAGTAATATAGGATGATACAATTAGGTATAATTAATTTGATTGTTTTCTCTACATTAGAGCTGTAGTAGAAGATGATGGAGATAACATAGATGCAGAAACGGATGAAGATCCCGAAGTATGTATATTTTGCGGCAAAATATTTAAAAAACATAAAGGACGGAAACTACAAGTTAGCAAGACCAATAATTATAAATACATGGATGCTGTTAAAGAATATGCAACAAAAACAAACAATATTAAGCTCTTTAACCTATCCCATATCACAGGATATGCAAAACATTCTATCGAGCCCATGCACGAAAATTGCAGAACACCAAAAACTCCGAATGGCACAAAATGCGTAATAATCATGCAATAGCATTTAATAAATTATGTTGTTTTATATTCGATAATATTGTGAAGGAAAAGAAATGTTATTTCATAAAATTTCTGAGGCAGCTTTTTGTAGATTTATTGATGAAAGAATTCAGAAAAACGGGAGTTGATAATAATAATGCAGATATTTTCGATACGAAACACATTCAAAAGAAAATATTTGCGCAAAAAAGTTTAAATCAAAAATAAGAGCCGTTGGTGCGATAGTCGAATTGCTCCATATAACATGACAGTAATCTAAAACATAGATCAGCTCCAAAGTGAACATCTTATACAAAAAGCTTATCTTAATTTGAGGTCGCAGATATTGAATATAGATAAACGTAAACTTCCTCATCAAATTACGACCGAAGATTTGACTCAGGGAGAATGTGAGATACCCGAGTTTCTAAAAATATTTTTTCAAAATCTTTTGGGTGGTTATAATTATAGACGAAAAAAAGCCACCTATCGCATTTGCGCATCAATTCGTTAGCTTCGGACCTTATCTATGCTACTACTAATGGCGAAATTATGCCTTTAAAACATATAACATTGGGAATGACAATAAAAACTCTTACAAACAGTAAGAAAGTGTTGAGGCTTATAAACAAATTTGGACACTGCATAAGTTATAATAAGTAAGTAATAAGTTATTCATCTAGGGCCATTCCATATCGAAATTTCATACTTGAAGGCAGTTGGATCTTTCATATCAAATCGTGGATTGACCACCGTTATGGTTGTTAGCGGATTGTTACCGGCTGGATCAGTTGGAGGATTTTTATCAGCAAAAAATTTTAATAGAGCTAAGAGACCACACGTTCTAGTATATCTAGCTTTGAAAATGGAGCATTTCAAATCATTCATTTAGAGCCAAAACATTGAAATAGGCAGTAGCGTAACAGGGTACTTGAGAAGTTTGCAGTCCCACGGATTAATTGATGGAGTTATTGATAATTCTGATTTATGCCAGCTAATTGAAAAATATCAATATTTCAAAGAGAAGACATTGTCAGGGCATCACGGCAAAACAGCACAATACTATATTATATACATAAATCTAATTGATAATTTCCTAATGCTGAGTTTTAAATTCATTCGGAATTCATTACTATCTTGTATCTAATCTTTTCCAAAGTGGTCAAACTAAAGAGAGTTAATTAGTACTTATGACAAAAATAAATTTTAAAAACTTTTTTGTACTATTTTTTTTAAAGTTTGATTATTAAGCAAAATATGAATTTTAAAAAATACTCATTAACATTAGTTAACTTTTGTATAACGATCATAATAATGTTCTCCATTTTGGAAGTTTGGTAGTACCCTGATTCATTTTTAATACGGTTCGCGAAAAACTTATTTTTGTCATAAGTACTAATTAATTCTCTTTAGTTTAACCACTTTGGAAGGCATTAGATACAAAAAAGTAAGAAATTCTGAAATGTTTTTCGTCATCTTAAAATTTTTTAAGATCAAGATTTTGAAATTTGTCTCGGCGATCGGTTTTTGAAATCAGATACTTTTAGAGATATTAATAATTTAGTAAAAACGGAGGATTTTTCAGTCATAACTCAAAAACTAAAGGAGACATCAAAATGCGTTTTTGTCGTAATTCGAGTTGCAATATTAGGGGTTAATTTTAACAAAATGCTTTAAAATATGACACATTTTAAAGACGATTTTAAAGTGCATCTTTTTTATCCAGGTGCCGTGAATCTTCCCGTAGCCCTGGGGACTTGAAAATTGTCAGGTTCACCTTTAGGATGTACGAATTAACAGTGCCAAATTTCGTTGCTTCCCTTTAAACCCCAACGGCGCTACAATTTTTTAAAATTGACGCCGGCGACTCAACAATTGACAAAACAGTACAACAAATTGAACAATTTGGGAATTTTTTTAAAGGTGTTAGCGTACCCCAAAATAGAAGTACAAAAACTTGCGGTGAATTTGGATAAAACTTTATAATAGAGTAAACAATGTGAATTCCATATATCCAACTTTTTTTATTTAAATTTCAATTAGAACATTAAATGCTACATGTTTCGCTGATCCAGTCAGCATCATCAGGCATACTAAAATTGGTTACATTTATTAGGCAACTAAAGAAACTAGAGAGATCAAGACTTACATTTACCAATTAATGAAACTATAACTTGGCGATCAACAGCAAAATTCCAGTTTCATTAACTTTAATAATTGAATCCTATGATCTATACATAGATTATAAGCTAAAATATTGAAAATAAGTAAGACATAGTGATTCAAAGTAACAATCTTACTTGGATATATGTAATTAGAGAAGTGAACATTCTTCTATTAATCAAGTAGAATAAAAACATTTAACAAGTTAAAATCGATTAACATTCAACATGGATAAAATCTTTTTTGGGTAAAACAACATTTACTTCAAACCACATTTTGTAAAATTTGGATAAAAATCTTAATAAAATTATTTACAGTCTAAGAAAGCCTGAAACAAATTTCAAATTATTAACATGACATTTTTTATAATTTAAGACGTTTCAACTCACCAGCCACAAACGTGATATTAATTAAAATTGAGAAATTACTTAATTTTTTTTTTAATTATTTAAAAAAAATTACTTTAAAACAGTCAACCAATCATAAAAACTTCTTGAAGTGATCGCTACGATGAATTAGTTCAATTTTCAATTTTATTCTGTTATAGTAAAATCTCATTTTAACTTTAAAAGAGAAAGGGGCCCCAACTTTACTTTGGGAGGTCACGAGCACATGTCCAATTTCTAGGTTAGGGAGCACGACTGTCAAACGATCGATCACTGTGGTCGAACTGGGAAAACATGGAGGAACCGGAAAGGAATGTCAACAAGCAACCAAATGATCGGTAAATAAAGTTGATGAAAAATTGATTATAAAATTTGTTTAAAATATTTTTATGAAGATGATGAATTAAAATTGGTTAACTTAATTAAACTTATAAGGAATTTTGAATGGGCAAAATCTAGTTGTATGTTGACATTATGAGCTTTGGGGTTGATAATACTTTTGTGAATTTCTAAATTTTCATAATAGTTCAAGTTGTGAAAGTCATTGACAAAATGGAGCAAATCGACATTCCTCTCCGGATCAAACGCATGATTCTCTGTTATAACATGTTCAGCAAAATTTGATTTATCCGGGTGGTTCAATCTAATGGCAGCATTGTGCTCCCTCACCCTTATACAAAACTGTCTTCGAGTCTGTCCAACATATTCAGCATCGCATGAATTGCATTTAAGTTTGTAAATACCACTCTTTGATGTAGGGAGATCTTTGTGTTTGTTGTTTTTGATAACACTTAAATAATTATTGGTCTTAAATAAAATTGTAAAATTGTGCTTTTTAAAAAGTTGTAAAAATTGGTAACAATCATGATTGAGATAAGTTAAAGCACCGAAGTTCTGATCATTAGTGATAGAAGAATGATTTAAGTTTTGAGAGTTGGCGTTTTTATACAATAAATTTAATCTTACTTTAGAAATAACTTTTTTAATTAAATCATCTGGAAAGGAAATATTTCTAGTCTCATTAAATTGACTTCTGTAACAAAATTATCATACTCCATTGGGATTGTGAAGAGTCTGTAAGAGATTATTAAAGAGACCATTAAAGAGACTATTAAAGGCCGCCAGCCTCTGCGACATAGGATGATTGGAATAGTAACTGATGACGGTGTCGGTAAAGCTAGACTTTCGGTAGATAGAGAACTCAAGCTTGTGGTCATGCTTTTTTATCAAAATATCTAAAAATGGAATTTTGTTATCAGACTCAACTTCAAGAGTAAAATGGATGGATTGATGTATAGAATTCACTGAGTTTAGAAGTTGGTCGATATCTGATAACTCACCGTCAATAACAACTAAAATATCATCTACATATCTACGCCAAAATCTAACCTTCCCGACACAATCATCAGTTAACTCAAAGATTCTGCGTTCGATAACCTTCATAAATATTTCCGCCATTAACGGACTGAGTGGAGAACCCATGGCTAGACCGTTTTTTTGTTCATAATAGTGATCATTGAACACGAGAAAATTTTGTTTTAATGAAATATTTAATAAATCTAAGTATGACTCAATATCAATTGGTAAATGTAAGTCTTGATCTCTCTAGTTTCTTTAGTTGACTAATAAATGTAACCAATTTTAGTATGCCTGATAATGCTGATGGGATCAGCGAAACACGTAGCATTTGATGTTCTAATTGAAATATAAATAAAAAAAGTTGGATATATGGAATTCACATTGTTTACTCTATTATACCCCAAAATAAATAAAATTAGGAAGGATGTTAAAATGAACATTTTCCTTTACAAAGCAATTTTTTTTGAAAATCGGACGAAAAACACAGATTCTTTGATGTGAAAATTAGGAGTACGTATCTTAGATCTTTACCCAGTTTAAACACATTGCTGCGTCAAGCAAATGTGACAGTGAGATTATCATGCGCTGGAGCCGGCGCGCGGCGCTTAGTCATCTTATCACTGCGTCGCGTAAACACCAATCGTATTTGCAATTTTTAAATTTGCATTTGATACAATTGAATTGTGAGCGCAATGCCTCGTGATTGGTGGATTAGGTTTTTGTAAGCAACTTGGTCGGACAATAAATTATAATTTTTACGAAAGAGGCGTATGCGCAAAATTGAAACGCCGTGAATCGTCTCATAAATCGAGACGCACGCTGTATACTATTTTCATAAAATTCAATAAATTCTTTAACGGAATAAAAACATTGATTTACTAAGATTTCAAAAATTCTCTTTTTAAATAAAGTACCATTTACAGATTTTATATTTTCAGGTAATAAATAGTTTAATTGATAAGTAACTAAAGTTATTATGAAACATTTATGTTCTTTCATGAGGTAGAACAAAAATATTTCTTACTCATAATCTTGTATGGTGCGTATTTCTGATACTTTCGTATAATTATTAAGATTATCCTTAGCAAACACTAGGTACTGTTTAATGTAAGCAAGGTTGGGGGTAAAATGCTGAAATTTTTAAATATCGGACAACATGAAGTTTGAGAATTTATATTGAAACGAGGGAAGCTGTGTACGTGATTATAATAGTAGAAAATAAAAATCCAAATGGACGAGAGGGTGCTTTGTTATCACGTATAAATACCAAAGAGCAGATCTACATGTTTCGGCACTCATGTGCCATCTTCAGGACCAACTAAAAGTGTGTACAGTTAATATAATTAACGTTAAAGATGTTTACATTTACTACTCAATATGCGATACAATAAAAAGAAACAAATATTGTAAAACACGCCAAATTTACAATCAACTGGAGTGTGATGAAAATTAAAAACCAATAATTTAACTTAGTAAAGGCCGAACTAACGTCTTTCAAAATAGGTGTAAAGTCTTTATTAATGTTGGTTTGTGCGTTCAGAAGGAATTGGTTGTTGGAACGTGCATGTCTTTGTATCACTAGATACTCTAACAAATCCATTTTAAAGCTCTATTTGGGTGTTTATGTAAGAGTTTCGCATTGTTAGGAGTGAAATTATGTTTGAAGATTGATAGGTGTTCAACGAAGTGAGTAATACCTTTATTTGTTATGTGTTCTTTAATGCGAACATGTAGTTTACGGCAGGCATAGAACTAATATAGATGGAAGGAGCAATACATGAAAATTGCAGTAAATAAAGTGAGATAGAGCTAAGGGGGGCAAATACAATTTGACAGGTGCGATGACGTATGGTTTATGTGCGTGTTTTTAGACCCAAATCGCATTTGGTGTCATTTTTTGCTTATTAAATGTTATTAGATTAATTAATGTGATATTTAATTGTAACCGTTTACTGTTTAATTCAAGTAAGTACGTATTTATAAGTAATATTAAAAAAATCTAGGTTATTTTTGATTCTAAAATTTGTTGTACTTCACTTAAATTGTTAGAAAACTTGGCCTACAAAATGTTTATAATGAATGTTGTGTGTAATTATGTTGTGTTAGAAGTGAAATTATGTTTGAAAGTTGATAGGTGTTCACCGAAGTAAGTAATACCTTTATTTCTTATGTGTTCGTTAATGCGAACATGTAGTTTACGGAAAGTTTGTCCAATGTAGAAGTGTTTGCAATCATCACATTTAAGCATGTAAATTTCACTTTGGTCAAGCAGGCATGATTTTTGTTTGTTGTTTACTAAGAACATTTGGGATTTATAATTACTTTTGTAAGCAACACGGACAGAAGGACAGATTTTTTTTTAAATATTTGAAGATATTGGGCAGAGATATGGTATGCTGAAATATTGAATTTCATCTTCGTTATTGATTTCTGGAAAGGCTAGTTCTCTTGCAATCTTGTATGTAAATTTCTTATGTATTCTATCAATGAGCTTAGTCGGGTAACCGTTTAAAGACGCCAGATGTTTTATATTAGTTCTTGTTCTCTACTTTCTTTTGATAAACGGATTCTTAGCGCTCTATGTACAAGACTATTAAAGCATGAGGTTTTTTGCGTAAAGTGGTGGAAAGACGATGAGTTAATAATATTGGAAGCTTGTGTCGGTTTTCGGAAAATGTCGAATATGAAAATGTTATCTTCGAGTTTGGTTACTGTCACGTCCAAGAAATTAAGTTTTCTGTTAGATTCAAGTTCAGTTGTGAATTATATTTTCTGGTGTTCTAAATTCAAAAGGGAGAGGAACGAATTTAGTCCTAGTCCTAGTTCTGTTCCGTTCCACAAGGCGAAGACATGGTCGACGTATCTATTCCAAAATACAACTTGATTAATAAGAGGGTTGTTGATTATGAACAAGTTGGTTTCGAAATTGTCCATTTCGCTAAGTAGGGGGTGACAACAGATTGCCCATCGAAAGACCGTCTTTTTGTCTATAAAACCTGTCATTGAATATGACGTAATTTTGCTCCAATGTAATATTGAGTAAAGTAATCATACTAGTGTGTACACCTGGAGTGACTTTCTTTTTTGTTAATAAATCAGAAACGAGTTTAATTGTTTCGGATTTCGGGATGTTGGTAAAAATGTTTCTCACAGCAAAGGACACCTTTAAATTTGAGCAAAAATCTATGGAGTTTTTGACTGAATATTGCGTTTCAAACTTAGTTAAGGTTTTGATCAGGTTATTAAGAAACCGATCTAGATTATATGTCGGGGTGTTTATGAATGAAACTACCGGTCTTATTGGGCAGTCGACCTTATGAATTTTGGGGAGCCCATATAATTTCGGTGTATTGGGGTTGGAAGGGATGAGGTGAAGCTTTTCCCCGAAAATGTTCAACTCTTCAAAATTGTCTTTAATGCAATTCCTTAATTTTAAAACGAAAGAAATTGTTGGATCTTTACTAAGAGGGACAAAATCGGTCTCTTGAATGAAATTTAAGACCTTATCTAAATATTGTGCTTTAGGTAGTAGGACTAAACAGCCTCCTTTGTCTGCTTTTGAGCAAATCAGGTCGTTCTCTAAAACTTTATCTTTAATATCTTTTAATGTTTGGAACTGGAGTGCCGATGTTAATTCGGCTCTCAATAGAGTCTTACAATTGGTATTAATGTGTTTACAAGCTAAAATCATATCTACATAAATGGTCAATACCTCAAGATCAGCTATTTTATTTAAGTTAAAACTATGCGTAAGGCCTTTGTTTAATAGGTTGAATTCTGCTAGTGAGAATGCAACATTGGACAAATTCATAACGTTATCATGGAATATAACCGTAGGTTCCTGACTGGGGTTGTTGTTCGTTGTTAAATTTTTGCTTTCTTCTCTAGTTTTTTTCCTTCTTAACCAATCCAGTTTCTTTGAAATCTTATTTCTTTTGGTTAGAGTGGCTTCTATAATATTTTGTTCCATCTCGACGTATAAATTTTTTAGGACTTCTACGTTGAAGGTGTCTATGACTTTGCTGTGTAATATTTTAAGCTCGATGTTGAGTTTATTGAGTTCTTGGTAATGTTTCTTGATTTCATTTATTATGACACTTCGTCTAATGTTGGTTGTTCTGCGTTCGGAGAGTTTATTAGAGAGTTTAAAGTTGGCGAATGTGGGTGATAGTTCTTCTGATAAGCACTTATTTGGGAAGTACATATAAATCAGTAGGTAGCGTATTCATCTTTACATTGTATCTCATGAATTTAGCTGCCATTGAGGCCGCACTAGCCGATTCCATATTGAAACGAGGGAAGCTGTGTACGTGATTATAACACTAGAAAATAAAAATCCAAATGAAGGAGAGGGTGCTTTATTATCACGTATAAATACCAAAGAGCAGGTCTACATGTTTCGGCACTCATGTGCCATCTTCAGGACTAACTAAAAGTGTGTACAGTTAATATAATTAACGTTAAAGATGTTTACACTTACTAGTCAATATGCGATACAATAAAAAGAAACAAACCTGCTCTTTGGTATTTATAAGTGATAATAAAGCACCCTCTCGTCCATTTGGATTTTTATTTTCTACTTTGTGAATTTACTTTCATCATGTACCTCAAGATACGCTTTTGAGCCAAGAGTTCACTTATAGCTGCATTTGAGTTTCCCCAACAAAGCAACCCATAACTTAACTTGATCGTACGTATCCAAAATATAATAATTTTAAAACATCCAAGCGAACAGTTTTTCTTAGTCAAATTATAGTATAACATGTTTTACCCAACATTTTTGTAACGTGGTCACAATGCGTTACAAAATTAAGTGTCTAAATAGATGCCTAAGAACTTTACAGTAGGTAAATATAGCGGGGGCAAAATATTGCGCCCGCTCTAACCTCAGACGCTAACCTAAGTGTGCGCCCGCTCTGACCTAAGTTATTGTGTATGGGTGCGGGCTCTGACCTATGTTATTGTGTATGGGTGCGGGAGGTCTAACCCAAGTTGCGCCCGCTCTAGCGTAAGATTACGCCCGCTCTGACCGAAGATGTCTAACCTAAGTTGCGCCCGCTCTGACCTTAGGTATAGGGACCAGATGGCGCTGTCGGTTCGTCTAACAGTGCGCTCGGACGTTAAATTTGAACGTAAATAATTAGAAAAAAAAGCAGACAGTTATGAGATTCGACATGGGGGACTTTTTGCACCACCCAACTCACCAACGTACGTTTTAGAGCTCGTAGCTGTCGTGCTTTTGATAATGATACGAACAAATTTGACAAATAAACACATCAGCTGACGTGTCGGAGAGTCCGCCCAGGCTGCGATTGGGCGATTTAAATGCGGCCGTTGTCGATAACAAAACGTGAGAAGTAGAAAATTATTAAAGTTTAAACGTCATAGAATTTAAATTTGAACAACGTTGAAAAACTGAAAAAGCTGATTTGAAAATCACACTCGCGAATGTGTTAAATAAGTTCTTTCGTAATCTCTCGTCGTTATCGTCGTTTTTGTTTTTGCGTGCGCATCCGAATAAAATATTAGAAATTAAAATTGTAATGATTATTAGTTGTTGATGAACAGTCGATCGTGATAAACCTATATTTGAGTAGTAGTAAAAAGTAAAATCATGGAACTAAGACATTTCATTTTGTTATTTTCAACAATACTTTATTTATAAGTAAACCGAGAGGTGCGTCGGAATGTGAAATATTTTTAAATAATGAAGAAAGCGTCGACGCCAACGGTAAGACAAACCCTAAAAATTGGCATCAAATGGATATAATTAAAGGTAATGAACCTACAACGTGTTCGATGAAATTGAAAAGTCGTAGGGATGCAACAATTTAGAAACATCGTGTAAGATTCACCTCTATGGACCACACCTATAAAGCTGTATTGGATGTTAAAATTCCCATCGAGTGTTCCGGTCCCGAAGAAATTTTTATAATGAGTAATGAATATAACAGAGTAATAATTGTTATCGAAGCAATATTGTTAGTAACTATTTTAACAGAAAATCTTTTATATTTTATCAAAAAACGTAATTATTGTAATTTAAGTACTTAAATAAAGAAATAAACATGTTATAACTCATCTAAACTTGTTACTTCCTGTTTAAGCTTAATAAAACCTGTCTCATTTCCTGTTGTAAGATGATAAAGAAAAAGAAAACTCGAACACTTATTTTTCCGCATAAGTATTCGACATGGAAGGTGTAGTATTTTATAGTGATGATGATGGTGGTGTTTGTGTTGATCTACCAACAACAGCAACAGGCGATATTTTGAGTGAATTTTTACTGTGCTATGAAGAAGAAGTTAAATTGGAAACGCATTTGATTAATGAAATAATTTATTCGTTAAATAAAAAAAAAACTTTAAATATTTCAACTGGATACAGTGCTGCGAAAGGTTTTTATCCGAGCATCAAACTATCGAGCACGAAACAAAAAACTATATCCTTTATTCGTGTAGAATCCAATGAAATCTTAAAACAAAATGAAACAATCAAAAATTATCTTTTCAATGAGACGGCGCTGGTGGTGACGGCCCCTACGACGATGACGACGACAACCGGCAAGAAAACGAAAAAATTAACATCAAGACGTCGTATTCAACCTATAAAAGCATGTGATGTTTGTAAATGTCAGTGTGGTGAAAATAAAATAATAAAATCATCTAAAAATATTAATCAGGATGATACAAAACTCCTTCTTTTTGACGGTTTTTATTTACACTATACACAAGTAAAGAAAACTCGTTGTGTAAGTTTCGAAAGATTCGGAGTGAAGATAGTTTTAAATAAACAAACTTTCAGTAAACTACAATCAATGTTGAAATTAATTGTCTTTTAATTGTCATTCTGTTAACAACATCAGCCTCATCGTCATATGTTATAATCGATTCTCTTAGAAATATTTTTAGTGCAACGTTAAATTCTAAAAATACCGAATCAATCTTGGAAATTATCGTTCAAAGTAGAAAAAAAAATTTAAGTGATGTGCAAAATATTGGAGACTGTTTATAAACTTTTGAGTGGTCGTTGTGGTGATGGTGGTGATGACGATATAAAAATTAATGATGCTATTGACGCGTATCTAAAAAATTGTTTAAATGCTACACACATGAACTATTTACCAAAATACTTTCTAAATAAAATTGAAGGTATCGAATTGGGGAGACTTTGGAAAATATTTCCGGCAAAAAGGATCGTGAAGAATATTTAAAAAAGTTACCCTGCTATAAACACTACAATTTACCCACTACAAGATGTCACATTGATGGACCTCCTCCGCCACAATATATTTGCGATACATGTAATAAAAATAAAAGGATGTAAAAATAAAAAATACATAACATCTTTTAAAAGTATTATATTTTATTCTCCTCTCTCTATCTCTCTCTCTCTCTTTCAGCTTTCTACATCAAAAAGCGTATTATTATTATAAAGTTTGGATAGTAGGGATTGAATTTGTTCTAAAATACTAATATTCGGACAAATTATACCAAACAGAGATAAATCTTTTTGGGTTTCCTTAATTAACTTATTAGAAAATTCATCGTACTCATATACTAATTTTTTTTAAACAAATATAAACGACCGTTATTATAACAAAAAATACCTTCGATACTATTGGGGACGCCAATAAAATGATCGTTACTTATAAAATTTTGAAAACTAAATGAACACTCGTTTACTTCAACGTTAACTCCGTCTTTATAAAATATAAAAGATTTCCCTGTAATGTGAGACCCTCACATTTAAGTTATTTTATTTATTTAATTGATTATTTTAAATAATCCGGACGCTCGCCAGTACACCAACCGAGGGCCGCGTAAACTTAAGTCGCTCGCGTCCCCACTCCAACCACGCGAGCTGAGCGCGCACCGCATCGTCATCTCCAGTGGCGAGGCGTGACTTTAGTACTGGGGCATGCACACAATATAAAATTTTAAAAAAATCCGGGGGGGGGGTCTTTTTTTGAAATGGAAAATATCAAAATATTTATGTGCACTTTAAAAAAATGTAATGAAAAGTGCGGACAGTGCCTGTCTTTTTATTATCGATTTACATTCGGGTAGCTCTGGTTTTGGTCTACCTATATTAATTATTTCATTCTTTTCAGTAATTTTGCAAGAACCAAACGATTTTTTAAGTAATTTTGCTATTACATCCTCATCCCTATTTACTTCAGAGTCACCCATTTTAAAGCAACCGCTCCAGGAGAATTTGAATTTACTACTAACCGGTGCCATGTGCGACGTATGCCTGTACGAGTCTGCATGCATTTACAAGTTTTCGCAGCGTTATTTAGACCTATCGCTGGCAATTCCAATCGACTTCGCTCCGTCCATTCGCTGGAATTTAAACTGCCTTACTGCATGACTCCGAGTGCATACAAAGCCCGCGACGGCGCCTTCGCCATTTATTTTTTTTGACAAAATTTGTTCCTATATTTTAAAATATCTAAAGTATACTATTATTTAATTTAAAAACATAAAATTAGATATTTTACACATTTTGATAGTGCATGCACTGCATGCGTTGCATATATGAACGTTTCGCCACTGGTCATCTCCCACCACGACCTATCGAGTACATAAGCAGCGGAGCAGCTTGATTTCATCTGATCGTTTGGAACTTCTCCTGTGAGCTCTCCTTGAGAAGACCACCCGAACGCTTTTGAGATTCCTAAACCTCTCCTGTCTGGCTGCGAGTTTTCCTGACAGACATCCGAATCCGACCTTTCCTGTCCGGCTGAGAGTTTTCCTGACAGACCTCAGAATCCGACCTTTCCTGTCTGGCTGTGAGTTTACCTGACAGAGACTATTTACAGAGTTCCAGATCCAGTCGCTAGACGAAATCCTGTGGTCACCAGCAGATTCGATTCAAGACTGGACCTGAATCATCGCACGGAAGCTGAGCAGAAGTGGGTTTCCATCTTGCCGTGCAGTGAAGAAATCGGTGCAGTGTTTTATCTAATATATATTGTAAATATTGTAAATAAATCTGTTAACTATCTCAAGGTATTTTTGAACACCTGGATCCGGCGAGCTAACCCTTATAATAGAGAAACAACTCTTATCAGTGAGCCGGCTCTACCTCTAACTCTTGAATCCGTGTCAAGTCTTTTTGAAAATCAGTTCTCAATGTTTAAGTGCGAGGTCCTAAATCAATTCAAGCTTTTATCGACACAGTTTCAGGGCTTAAATGCGAGGGTTGGCCAAATTGAAAGTGATAATGTTACTATTAGATCTGAAATTGTACAACTTAAGCAGGCTGTAAGCAAAGCGTCTTCAGTAACTACTAGTTCTGCAGAAATGGTAGGCACGTCACAATTAGCCATTTTAGCTGAGGTAGATGATCGTAATCGCCGTAGCAAGAATGTTATGTTTTACAATGTTCCAGAGTCTAATTGTGAGCAAGTGGAAGATAAGATTAAACATGATACAGATAGTGTAAAGAATCTTATCAATTCGGCCAATTTGAATTTACAACCTACGAAGGTCATTAGGGTTGGCAAGAAGACTGCAAATAAAAGACCTATAAAAGCAATTTTTGAAAGCTCAAACGATGCTATCAAAATTCTCAAGGCCTCGAAAACTATTACCAGTGGTGATAGCAACATCAAAGTTAGAGCCGACTTAACACCACGGCAGCAAGAATATCGTTGAGACCTTCACGCAGAATTTACCAACAGAATTAATAATGGCGAAACTAATTTGGCAATTAAATACAATAATGGGGTTCCGACAATAATACAGACCAATTCTAGAAACACATCTTCAAACGCTTCAAAAAACTAAAACATCTACAAGTCTACTTTCACAATGTTGGGGGGATGACGACAAAGATTCAGGACTTTTCGATTTTTGTACGGACTTCCGTCTTTGATATTTTTATAATTATTGAGACCTGGCTAAACAGTGAGATTCTGGATACTGAATTTGATTTGCAAGGGTTTAATTTATTCAGAACTGATCGGAGTTCAACTTCAAGTAACAAATCTAGGGGAGGTGGCGTACTTATAGCCATCAAAAATAGTTTTGAAGCTGTCTTGTTAGCAAATAAATATGATGATGTGGAACAAGCTTTTGTGAAAGTAAGTTCCAGTAGTGGTAGCATAATTGTCGGTGCTGTTTATCTTCCACCGGATACAGATGTGCAGAAATATGAGAATCACTGTCTAATGGTTGAAGAACTAACTGAGAACTATTTAGACAGCAGAATTATACTATTTGGTGACTATAATCTCCCATTTGCTACTTGGAATAATGATGAATTTGGTGTAACTGTAAACAATGACATCAACCTGAATGATCCAGCCAGAGCAGTGTATGATTCGTTTGGTTTTTTGAATCTTCGTCAAGCCAACTCAATTCCAAACTCTAGGGGAACATTTTTAGACCTAGTCTTTACAAATGTTGAGAAGCTTGAGGTGATGGAAGCAGTGGACATGTTTGGGCGCAACAGCATTCATCACAAGGGCTACTCTCTAGGTGTTAACTTTCAGCATGATAGTGATTTGCTTAATAATCAGGATATGGTGTATGATTTTCAAAGTGCGGACTATGTTGCCATTAATGAAGTGCTTAGTAGTTTTGATTGGTATAAATTTTTAAATTCATTTGACAATATAGACGCATCATTAGAAGCTTTTTATGAAATTCTATATAGTTGTATTAACCGTTTTGTACCTATGAAAAAGGTTTTTACTAGCTCGTACCCCATATGGTACAATGCTAGATTGATTAAGTTAATTAATGCTAAAAAATCTGCTCATAAAAAATATAAGAAGTCTTTAAACAACAATGATTATATTATATTTAGCCATTTACGTACTGAATGTAAAAATCTTAGTATTTCATTGCGCAAGCATCATATTGATAGTGTTGAATCGAACATAAATTTTAACCCTCAATCTTTTTGAAATCATGTTAACTCCTTAAGAAAAAATTATTCTCTGCCTGTAACTATGAACTATGGTAACACTTTTAGTAATAATGGTATGGATACAGTAAATTTATTTGCAGACTTTTTTCAAAGTGTGTATGTTGAGGATAATCAATCGTCAACTCCTAATTTTTTGAATGTATCAAATATTATCAATTTTGATTCTGATATTACTGTAACCATGGTATATGATGAGATCAAGTCCTTAAACTCTTCAACAACTTGTGGTCCGGATAAGGTTCCAAATTTATTTTTGAAAAATTGCGTTTATACCATATCCTACCCAATACATGCTTTATTTGTGAAATCTATTAAAGATCAAATGTTTCCTTCATATTGGAAAAACAGTTTCATTTCTCCAATATTTAAAAGTGGCGACAGAGCAAATATTGAAAATTATAGAGGAGTATGTCTACAATCACCAATTCCGAAACTATTGGACAAAATCATAGCTCAAAAACTTTCCTGGTCAACTAAAAATATTTTATCCGATAAGCAGCATGGGTTTGTCGAAAAACGTTCAACAAACACTAACTTAATGGCCTACCACTCACTCCTAAATGATGCTTTAGAATCCCGTTCTCAGATTGACTCTATCTATACAGATTTTTCGAAAGCTTTTGATAGAGTCAATCACCGCATACTTATTTCAAAACTTACGTCTTTGGGATTTCCACTCAATATAGTAAATTGGTTAAATAGCTTTTTATCGAATAGAACCCAGTGTGTTAAGTATTATAAGAACATCTCTAAACCTATCAATAGTTATTCTGGTATACCACAAGGGTCACATTGTGGCCCTATATTATTTGTTCTTTTTATAAATGATATTGGTTCCTTTATTAATTGTGATTATCTTCTGTTTGCGGATGGCCTAAAAATTTTTAGGAAAGTTGAGGATATATCTGACTGTTCATTAATTCAAAATGATATAGATAATCTCTTAAATTGGTGCAAAGTTAATAAGCTATATTTCAATATTGAAAAATGCCAAGCAATATCATTCACTCGTAAAAAACACAAGATTGAGAATACCTACCACATGATGAACACGGAGTTAAAAAATGTCACTGAAATCAAAGATCTCGGTGTTATCTTTGATCAACGTTTAAGTTTTAAAAATCACATTATTTATATCACGGGCTGTGCACTTAAAATGTTGGGTTTCATTAACAGAATTGGTAAGGAATTCTCAATATCAACTTTGAGAATTTTATATTGCGCTTTTGTCAGATCAAAGTTAGAATATTGCTGTACAGTTTGGAGCCCTCACTATGAGAATTTAAAATATATGATCGAAAAGGTTCAAAACAAATTCTTGCGCTTAGCAGCGTTCAAATTAGGTATAGCGAAAGTCGATATTAACTATAACATTATACAAAACATGTTAAGCTTAGATTCATTGTGTATCAGAAGAATTCACTTTGACATGTATTTCCTCTATAAACTCGTTCATTTTTACATTAGTTGTCCACAGTTATTGGAATGTCTAGATTTTTATTTTCGTCCGCAAGGTTCCACTACTCGTACTCATAATATATTCCGAATCAATTATCATGCGAATAATTATGGATTTTTCTCTCCCCTACCTCGGATTTGTAGAATGGCGAATAGTCTTATTGCAAGACCAAATTTTATTTTGTTTGATCCCTCCTATTCAAAATTTAAAAACAATTTAAGAATAATTGCTTTAGTAGTATAAGAAATGTAGATGTAAATTTGTGTTGCTTATCTTTTAATGCGGTTCATGTAAATTTGTATTATTAAATTTTATTTTATTTTTTGGATTATATAATTTATGAATTGAACATAATCTACCTATTATATTATACATTGTATACTTATTGTATAAAGGAGTTATTCCGTAAATAAACATATTATTATTATATATTTAAAATTTGGCGCCCGAGACTTTTAAAATGAGCACGAAAGACGGGGGCGTCACAAATTTGGCGCCTAAGCAGGGACTTTCTGGAAAGACAGAGAAGACTGACGACCGAGTGAAGATCGATTGGGTTTTTTCCACCACCATCGAAGAAGGCAGCAACCTACCCGAAATGGATCCCATAGATGCTGTACGAAAATGGAATTTGCAGTACGATGGAACATCCGACCCGATAAGCTTTTTGGAACGTTTGGAGGAACTACAGTTTTGTTACGGGGTGAGTGACGAAAACTTACTTAAAGCACTTCCTCTATTATTTCGCGGTCAAGCAATTTTATGGTACCGAAATAATCGACACGAATGGAATGAGTGGAAGAATTGCCTTCAAGACTTTAAATCGTTCTTTCTACCACCCGATTACGAAATGAAAATGGAAGACGAAATCCGCCAAAGAAAGCAGCGTCCCACCGAGAAAGGGAAACATTTTATCTTAAACCTACAATCATTATTACGGAGATATGGAAAGTTTAGCTATGAAAGGCAGCTAATGTTCCTGTATCAAAACCTGCGACCCGAATACCGAATGGCAATTAAACGCTCCGATTTTAAAACTGTATCCGAGCTTAAGGAAGCTGTTATTCAGTGGGAATTGCTGAAAATGGAATTGGATATGGAAGAAAAGAAGAAGTCACCGGTAAGCACGATCCAAAAGGAACAAGATCGTAACTACGCGGTATGTTGGAGATGTGGGCAACAAGGGCATCGACGGGAAAATTGTAGAAATCCGAAGAAAATTTTTTGTTCCCGGTGCAACAGAGAGAACGTGTTATCTCGGGACTGTCCATGTCCTAGTAGGAACCCGGGAAACTTCCGTCAGGACGGTCAGGATCATGCCGGTGGCCACCGTCCTCAATAAAACCAGACCACCGACCATTTCTAAATATAAAAGTTGGAAACTTTTGTTGTGCAGCCTTAGTAGACACTGGATCCGAAGTTTCTTTTATTCGAGCCGATCTACTGAAAGAATTACCGCCAGATCAAGTTGAAACTTTTTCATCCGCTTTGAGTATTAGCCTCGCCGATGGAAGTTCTACAGAATCCGGAAAAACCGCGTGTCTAAATTGGACCTTCCACGACGAAACCTACCGAGATAATTTTTATGTTTTACCACAGCTCACTGCACCAGCCCTCATAGGCACGGACATATTAGGACCTAGAGGTGCAATTGTGGATACATCTAACCGAACCGTATACTTACAACGAAACACCGTAAACCCGATGCCAATAGTTGAAGTAGCAACCCAAGCAGAAACGAAAGTTGTGAAAATATTATCTTAATAACGTATTACAATTATAAAATATTGTAACAATGTTATGCACAATATTGTCATATCAGCAAATGTTGATCGGCGATATTATTGTCTTAATATTATTGTTCAATAAATTACAAGTTATATGACAACATTTTCACATCATATAAGGCTGAATTGGGGTAGTATTGTCTTAAAATATTTTCAAAAGTTGTGAAACAATATTTTCACATCATATAAGGTTCAATTATGGTAATATTGTTTTAAAATATTTTCAAAAGTTGTGAAACATGTCGGAGACAATATCGATACCATTATTTTAATAGTCATAGTCAAGTCATAGGTGGTATTAAGATAAACAATATAATTATATTAATAATATAATTATATTGTTTAAAAAAAATTCTGAAAAATTATTAGTAAAAAAAAACAAGTTTTACAAAAATGTTTATTATAAAAGAATAAGAGATAAACTACAAAATAATACTTCTTGGTTTTCAAAATAAAGAAATAAAATTAAAAAAATTAACAAAATAATATTTTCTGGTTAAATATGACATCACATAGGTATTTGTATAATACAATAGGTATTCATATATAAAAATGTACTA
The DNA here is from genome assembly GCA_963971135.1 of Stenus bimaculatus. NCBI lineage: Eukaryota > Metazoa > Arthropoda > Insecta > Coleoptera > Staphylinidae > Stenus > Stenus bimaculatus. Next base: position 33,107,370 of record OZ020183.1, on the reverse strand, counting down.
AATTTGGCACGTCGCACAAGTCACAACTGTTCATTATTATCAAAATGTTCATTAATTTTCGCACGTCTTTTATTCCCGCCTTCCCAATCTTTTACACCAGCAAGACCCAGGCCAATATAATGTAAGATAATGGAGTCTGTTGCTGTTTCATCTTTAAATCTTGCAGCATCTGAAAATAAAATAAATTGAAGCTATAATTTAATACTTTGCCAATTTTTATTAGTTATGAAACCCAGCCCTCAATTTATAAGATTATGGCTTAAGACATTTTTATACTTCTAAGGGCCGCTTTTACAAACGAGAGATAAAATTGTCGGATAACTATCCCCTAGTTAAATAATTCCATAGTTTATACTAGGTATAACACGAAATCCATTTTACAAACGCACGGTTAGTTATTCGCCCGATATACCCGTAAATTGTTTACGTTGGCAATATAATTTGAATGTGCGCATGCGCGGATTTTAAAATTGACAATTAGTTTGTTTGATTTTGAGTCAGCGCTTAAATTTAAAATTGGTGGAATGACTCCTTTTTTTATCCATTTTTTTAAAAAACAATAAACAAATAATAGCAATAATAGCAACGTCAAAGGCCACTATATTAATCGTACAAATTAATTTAATATTATATGTTTTTTCAAAAATCCCTTGAAGAGCAGTCGAACATAAAGCTATGTATGCAACTCGTTCATAATCGGACTTTATTGGCCTCGGCGTATTATGTCCTCGCTTTCTTCAGTTGCTCGGCCATGAATAACGACTCGTCCAATAAAGTCCTAGATTATGTACTTGTTACATAAATAGCTATTAAAACAATATAAGTATTTAATTTAAAATTTACCTATAATTACTGGAAAAAACTTGGTGAGGGAAAAATCTTTTTTCCCTTTCTTTCCCTGTCCACTGTATAATACTGCTATATCTTTACTAAGCAGTTTTCTTAACATTAAAGTTATGTTGTGCCTTAATGATTGGCCTCCTACCAAAGATAATAAATTAACCTAAAATATAAATTATATGTTTTACATTATTTGTAACATCTAAGTTATGATAAATCTTACAAGTATATGTGCTTTGTCAGGAAGTAAGTTTTCGGCAGTTTCAAAATCAAGTTCATTTCTTATGGGCAGAGGAACTGTCCAATCGTTAAATCGGATATTATTACTTCCAGAAGAAGTAAGGGCTGCAATTGCTAATTGAAGAGTTTTTTGCTCTTCTTTTATTTCATTCAATGATAGATTGACAAGCTGAATTTCTTTAAATGTATTTATTAACAAGTTTGTGATTGCATCTAATTTTTCTTCTTGGAGGTTTACATTAGAATCATATATAAACTCGGAAGGAATAATATGGAATCCATCATTTGGTGGAACTATAAAATAAAAATACATTTAATTACATAAATTACTATAAATAGAATAAATACAATATTAATTTCATTAACCATTGTAATTCAATAATTTAAATTTATATAGCTTTTAAGGCTAGGAAATCCACAAGTGATAAGGAAACATACCAAATCATCGTAAGCTACACAACATTTTTTTCCAACTGGGTTTGTTTATTTAAACTTTTATTGCATAGCAACCGCAATAAAAAATATTAGGTTGGCCTTCTATTATATTTTTTCCAACGTCACATTTGAAAGTGACATTTTCACCACTCATTTTAGAAATGAAAGTTGACTTTCCATCACTAGTGATGAAAGTACATTTTATTTATTTGAATCCATAGAAACTGCACGAGTAAATGAAATTATTTATTTCAAATGTGACGTTGGAAAAAACAAATGATTATTTATTTATTGATCAATTTTAATTTAGATATGCCGTAATTGTGACGTTGGAAAAAATAGTATGTTCAACTCGTTATGAAAGTGACTTTTCCTCACTCGTAGGTATATATATATATATATATATCCTACGCGTGAGGAAAAGAGTCACTTTCATAATTTGTTGAACAATATACTATTTACATTTCATATAAATAATGAACTATTTTAAGAGGGCTACACACGATTCAATTTGGTCAGATCCAACCACCCGATTTGGTTGCGTTGGGTACTCGGTTGGGTCGTGTGGAGGCTTTCTCCTGACCAAATTGGATCATGTGGAGAGTTGTTGCATGGTCGACCTGACCACTCCACAATTTTTAAAACAAAACTTTTTGATGAAAGATTTAAAACTATGCAAACCTATTAAAATAACAAAAGGTTCTAAAGCTTGCGGATTCCCTGACCTTAATGATATGAAGGCAATTTTTTAACCAATAATGTAAAAACTTAACTCACCCTCTTTCGATAAGTTCTCACCCTCACTCGCACCCTGCTCATCACTTTCCAAATTTGATGTGTACTCTAATTTTTTTAGAATAGCACTTGCTTGATCATAACTAGTTATCGTTTTTTTATATTTAGCCTCCAATTCTAAAAAACTATGTTTGCTTGTTGGTGGAGCACAATGTTTAATCATTTTCAGTGTTTTAGATTGGCTCAAATTTTTCGGATACATGTACTTTGATTTCGATTCATCTATTGCCCATGAAGAAGGAACACAATCTGTTGTGTTTTCTTGAGTCCAAACGATAACATCCCAAGTTGCCATCGTTTTTAATTCTAAATAAAAAGAATAAACTTTTACTCTAAAATATTAAAAAATATTGGGTAGCCATGGCCATGGTGTTAAATTAATTAATTAGTATGAAATAAAATAATAACACTTACATCTTAACATTATGAACTTCATTAAATTAAAATATTGTGTTGATAGAGAACGATGATGATCAAAATGGGAGAGGAAAGAAAATGTGCCCAATATGTATACAAATTTTGTCATTACAAATTACATTATATTAGTTTGATTAGAAATATGTTAGTATATGAAACAAATAAAATAATTATCACCCACCTTAACACTGAAAGAAGTCATTTTGGTAAAGAAAATAAATATTAAATTTGATAAAAATGGTGATCAATAACAATGCTTTTTAAAGAACAATTCGGTCACAACGAAGAAAAAGTAATGACCAAGAGGTTTTAATTGAAGTATACTTAACAAACAACAAATGTGGTTATAAAAGGGTTGGTTAGCTTAATGATGATTTGGAAAACTTGTTAAATAACGATACACAAGATGATTCCTTGTTTCTAGTTTTATTAAATTAATAATAAAGTTGGAAACAAGGAATCATTTCAATAATTTATATAATAATAAGTGGATATAATACAAAATTAATGAAGTAAAGATACTGCAATAGTCATGTCGTTTACTTTAAACAACATACATTTGGAAAAAACTTCATCAATATTAATTTGAAATAAAAATGTACTCTTATCTGCAACTCTACTTATATAAAAATTTGAAGATGAAGAATTTTTTACTTTATAAAACTTATCGTTTGATTGAAAAATATATCCAGAAAGTTTAAATGTATTATTTTCAGTGTCATTTAAAATAGTTATTATTTCCATCACTTTTTCAGTTTTAAGTACAACAAATTTGTCACTGATTGAATTCGGCTTAAGAAAAAAATTTTTTAAAACCAAACTTTCAATTATTTCTTCCTTACGCTTAATATCTCTAATTGCATCATTAAAAAAATGTATATTGAAAGTTGCAGCAAAATTTTCTGATAGTCTACAACATACTTGCTGTAATGGTGCGTTGGGTGTCCTTATCATTTTCTTTAATTTTCCCAAATAATTTTCAAAGGCAAAACAACTAATACTATCAATAGTAAGTGAGGAGTTGATAGCATCTTCAACCAAATGGCAAATACTATGAACATTATATGACACTTCCCCTTCTCCATAGATTTTAATAAAGCCGGAGAAAAACTTTTTAATATAGATTAAAGCATCATTGCCATATTTTTTCATTAAATATTTTGAGGAAACAATTCTTAAAGCAGAATGGAAATAAATAAAGTTTTTATAGATCTTTTTAGAAACAAACTCTCTTAAAACAATAGGTCCGGTGTACAAAAGAAATAATCTGAACTCGGTAGCTTTCCATCGATCAAGTTCGTATAGAGTACGAGGTTTCCTTTGAAACTCAATTGGAATACTAGTTTTCATACTTTCCAAATACGAATTAATGTTTTTAATTTTAGAGCTACTTAAACTGTTGTTATTACGAACTTTAATCCATAAATTAAGAAGTTTTTTCATTACACCTAAACATGCCATATGCATGTAATCTAGAGTTACTCCGCTTATTATATCAAAATCGTTGATAAGTAAAAGAGGTGATATTCCAGTATGGTGTTGTTTATTATTTTGATTGACAAAACTGGTGTGTGTTCTAATTTCAGTCGAAATATTAGGAAAACATATTTTCTTTTCAGAGATTGCACGTGTACCTTTTTCACAACATCTTTCACAACTATAGTAACCTGTATGTGATTTAATGCATTTTATAAATGCTCTAGCAGGAGCATCACAAATAAACGATTTAATTTTAATGTAATGAATCTGATCTCTATAAAAAAATCCATTATTGTGCAAATGGTTAATTTCTTGTATAAAAGAATTAAGAAAAATTTCTGGAGAAGAGGGTTTACTGTCACCACAAAAAATCGCAACAGCAAAAGGTGTACTACAAAATTTTTCGGAAAAAATAGATGCCAAAATTGGCCAAAATTGTAACGAATTACTTTTAAAAATTGGGATTCCATCTATATTTATAAGAATATTAATAATGTTATTTTCAAAAGTAAGGTTATTAAATTTTGCAAAAAATTCTTCAAAACAATTTTCTAAATTAAAATAAACAAATTGTCCATCTGTTCCTTTTAATGTTTTCATTTGTTCCACATCATATTTATTTCTAGTACCTAACAATGTTTTACTACTCAGAGGTAATTCTGGGTGATAATTATTTAAAATTTGAAGCAAAGAATCTAATTGGTTATGTTTTAAATTATAATCAAGAGCCCATGATTTTAGCTTAATATTCAAAGCATTTGATTTTTTTGTAGAAGTATTATCAACAAAAACTGTGTGTTTTAAGGAGTGTAAGCTATTTTCAGAAAGGGAATTATCAGAATCACAAGAAAAACATTCTTTAGAACTTTCCGAAATATTTAAGGTTTCATTATTATAATTATTAGGAATAGCAGGTGATTTAACAGAAGTTTGAGACTCAGTTAAAATGTGTGAGGTATAAGGAACACAATTTTCAGCAACTTTCTTTCTTTTTAATGCTAAATCAGATATTTCAAGCATTTTCGCTGCTTTTCTTTTCACAAATATATGTTTTGCAGCTGGAGTTTTCAAAACTTTAGACATCTGAAATTATTTAAGAAGTTAACAAAAAACATTAGATTTTATAAAATTGAAGTATAAATAAAGTAAACCATCTTAATATTAAGATATAGGCAACAATTTGATGATTTACGATTAATGGGTGGATTCAATCTTACAAAACCGTAAGTCCTTTACAGGAAATATCTGTAACGCTTGTTATATGGATTGAAACTAACGGTTTCCAAGCAGTGGCGTAGCTACAATGAGGCAGAGGAGGCAGTCGATTCCGGGCCCATCGAGGTCCAAGCCCGCAGCCCATTGGCAATAAAAATAAACATTTTTTGATAAATTTTTGGTTTTAGCCGATATTTTTAATTTACTTTTTTGTCAAGATTTCCTCACGGTGTGCGCGATATACTAAGCAGCAGCGCCAAATGTGTGTATTGCCTGGTAGAATATTCATAGCTCACGGGTTAATGTTGAGTCCATACACCACCGCGCACTTTTTTAAGGAACCCATACAATAGTCCTGCCTCCGGGCCCAAAATTTTTAGCTACGCCACTGTTTCCTAGGTTGCCTTTTGATCTTATTTAAAGGAATCGATAAATAAGACCAGTTAAAATGTAGGAATCGAAATGGTACATATATTGCTCGTTGCGAGAAATATATTTACCATTTCTAAATTATATCCAATGTGTACGAGCAGCTCGTACACATTGGATATAATTTATAGCGTTTTCGGATTAACTGCACTGACATGCACTGAGTGTATTTCTATCTCGGTTTATAGTGTTCGACTTAATAGAGATAGAAATACACTCAGTGCCTGTCAGTGCATACCAGTGCAGTTAATCCGAAAACGCTATTAGACTAGGGTTTTGGAATTAAATGTTGTTTAGGAGCATGCTATGATATATTTTAGAAGATGATAAATCATACATATATTCAATCACATTTATCATTTAATATGATTTAATCCAGTATAGATCCAACAAACAACCATGTGCTTCCATCAAACCTAACCTCAAAATTTTTTAACTTTTTTACTTCTAAACTATATTTTGCTACAGTAACTTACCTTATATTAATTCGATGAAACAAGACCACAAACGTTAAACAATGTGTTGTATCACTTGATATAGAAATAATTCAAAATTATCACACGATAATAATTATGCGCGCCAACACCAAGTTTTTAACTGTCATCTGTCGTATGTCGTATGTCGTATCATGGCTCATAACAGTGTTGCCGTTGCCGCTTGGCCCAAATATTCGATTAAAATGTCTGTTCTCGATTTTATTGTCATTAAAAGTACGATGAATCTATTTTTTTGTATTATTATTTTAAAAAACGTTCATGTAAAATAAAAATAAATTTTAATTTTTAGTGTTTTATGAAAATTAGATTGTTATATTTATTTCCACTTGGCAACACCGTTAGCGAAATGCATACATAATTATTTACTGCTTATTTTTATAATAAGTTATTTTAAAGTCTAAAGACAGAAATACACGTATAACAACGTATGTACAATCTTTTCATCTGTAAACGAGGAAATAAAAGAAATGCAAACCTCGAATGAGAGGCACGAATTTGAATAAGTTTAGTTGCATTTAAAAAACAAAAGTTATTAGGTGCCGTAACACGTATCACTAATAAATTGAACACTCTGTATATTCATAATATGTTTAAATGATAGCTTGTTTATATTGAATAAACTTTTGTTTCAACTATTTTTTGAAATTCATTACGGTTCAAAAAATATTAAGGTGTTTCCGTTTTTTTGGACCACCCTGTAGACGATAAATACCTATCTTCAGTAAAAAAAATTTTATGTGGGCAACCAATAATTAAATATTATTTTGTAGGTCCCTAATCCCTAAAGAAACTTCTGTTAACATAACTACTCATTTTCTTCAAAGTAATATTATAGGAATGTCATGAATCCTATAATTTTCTTTTTGCTATAATATTGTAAAAAAATATTCTAATAAACTGTGTTTAAAGCTTATTCATAACATTGTAAGCACATTAAAACCATATATTTAACACAATATTGTAATCATTTTATCACCACAATATGTTAGTACAATATTTTCTGAAGGACGAGGCTCCAATTATAACACAATATTCAAACAACTACATTGTGACAATATCACTGTAATATTATCTTAAAAATATCGTTGTTTGCATTCGTATACAATATTGTCACAACATTTTTTCGTAATGTACAATATTCGCATATTCCCACAATATAACCACGATCAAACTACAATATTCGTTTCTGCTTGGGAACCATGAGCTCCGACACGAGAAACGAAGAGGAAATATTAACCAGTTTCCTTGATAAGGAACTGTCTTTGTTTCGAGAAATTACCGGAGTTACTGATAAAACTGTACACCATATCCGCCTAACGGATGATTGTCCGATCAAACAAAGGTATTACCCATTAAACCCGAAAATGCTGCAAGCCTAAAACACAGAAGTTAATGAGATGCTGCAAAACGGAGTTATCGAACCATCGAATAGTCCTTGGAACTCGCCAACAGTACTGATACCGAAGAAAGATGGTAAACTTCGCGTCTGCATTGATTTCCGGAAATTAAATGAGGTGTCTGTTAAAGATGCGTACCCGTTACCACAAGTTCATGCCATTCTCAACAAATTGCGTGACGCTAAATACATATCAACTCTGGATTTGAAACAAGGATATTGGCAGATACCGTTAACTGAAAGCAGTAAACCGCTCACCGCATTTACCGTGCCAGGAAGAGGATTATTCCAGTTTAGAGTAATGCCGTTTAGACTTCACCGTTTATATTACAGACCGATGCATCCGATTATGGCCTGGGAGTAGCACTAATTCAGAACATAGAAAACAAAGAAAGAGTGATAGCTTATGGGAGCCGTTCGCTGTCCAAACCTGAGCGAAATTATTCCACCACGGAGAAAGAATGTTTAGCAATCGTGTGGGGAATACAGAAGATAAGACGGTACCTTGAGGGATATAATTTTAAAGTCTTGACCGATCACCGTTCGTTAGCTTGGTTACACGCGGTAAAGAATCCGATTGGCCGACTGGCTAGGTGGATTATGTTCCTTCAGCAATTTGATTTTACCATATCCTACCGCAAGGGGGTACTTAATAAAGTGGCCGATGCACTTTCCCGTGAACAGATTCCCGCGACCGCCGAGGATGAAGAGGAAAATTTACCAGTGTTTAATACGTGTGTGATAAACCACAACGAAGAAATTAAATGCACCTGGTACAATAACCGTATAGCTGAAGTTAACACCAGTCCCGATAAACGGCCCGAATACCGAGTAGAAAATGGTACGTTATTCCGACATTTCCTCGATCCGAATGATTGGAAAGAGGAAATTCATGTATCACCGTGGAAACAGTGTGTACCTACCGAGTTAAGGGAACAGGTATTATTTGAAAATCACGATATGCCTAGCGCCGGACATTGGGAATTTCCAAGACCATATGTCGAATTGCCCAAAAATTTTTCTGGCCCGGTATGAATCGAGACATCACCAGATACGTACGGAAATATCTACAATGTCAGAAGTACAAACCGATACAGCAACAACCCGCCGGAAAAATATCTCTCCAATATGTGCCAGGCCCGTGGCACACCGTAAGCGTGGATTTAATGGGACCGTTTCCAAGATCTACGAAGGGGCACACCTTCTTACTCACTTGTCAAGACCGTTTCACGAAATGGGTAGAAATGAAGCCACTACGAAAAGCAACCGCCAACGCCGTCACACAGGCGTCCTTTGAGACCATAATATGTCATTTTGGTTGTCCTCAGAAGGTAGTTTGTGATAACGGGACACAGTTCGTGAGTAAGACATTTAAAGACCTGCTTAGTTCCTTTAACATTGAACAAATTACAACTCCACCGTACACTCCGCAAGCCAATCCGGTCGAAAGGGCAAACCGTACTATAAAAACCATGATTGGAGAATTTACCGAGGAAAATCATCGACTATGCGATACACATTTGCCTGAGTTTACCCTTGCTATTAATTCCGTAAAACAAGAGTCAACCGGGTTCTCTCCAGCTCTCCTTAATTTTGGGCGAGAATTGAAGATGCCGTAAGCCGTCAAAGAAACGAAGGTGGGAACTACCGAAACTATTGGAGATGCTAAAACCCGACTAGTCAAATTGCAAGATACACTAGCTCTGGTTAGACTTAATTTAAGCAAAGCTTCAGCACAGCAGAGCAAGTATTATAATCTGAGACGACGAGACTGGATGTGTCACCTGGGTGATAGAGTTTTCAAACGGGAACATCACCTCTCCGATGCAGCGAATGCATTTGCCGATAAATTAGCTCCCAAGTTCTCGGGACCCTATACTGTAATAAAAGTTATTTCTCCGACCGTCAACTCGCTACAATCCGACGCATGCAAGAAAATTGCAAAAGTCCACGTAAAAGACTTGAAACCAGCTGAGGAAGGGGAACTGTAAGATCCTTACCTAAAACCGAAACATCACCGCTGCAAAATTGATGAACCCTTACCAAACGCAGAACTTTCGGAAGGGGAACTTAATTCTGTACGAAAACGTGTCCGAAATCTTACATATTTATTTTAGTTCGACGTGTTTGTCACCATGGATAGTCCAGCATCACCAATGTTGATTAGCCCCGTGCCTGCAGTGCTAACACCGATTCCTGATACACCACCCGTTGTGATTCCACAAGATGCCTTACAACAAGTATTACTGCAAAGGTATGGAACTAGCCCTATGATGTCGTCTCCGTTATTATGGCTAGAGTGTTCTCCGGTAAGATCATCACCGCGAACGCCAATCGATGTCCCACGAACACCACGTGCTCCAGCCAACTTGGGTAAGTCACCGTCCAAGATGGAACAGTTGTTTGGACCTAGCCCGAAAACACCGCCGCGTCGCAAATCCGAAATTAAAGTTTCAATTCCGCTTGAAAAACTTCGCCCTGCTGATTGTCCGCCTAGTAAACGATACCGGTTTAAGTTACCTGATGGCAAAAGAGTCACCATACCGGCCGAGGGGACGTCGTCCGACAACTTAGGAGTCACCCGTATTTAGGATACAAAAAAATAATCCAGTTATTTTTTTTTTGAAAGTAAGGGGAGTGTAATGTTAGACCCTCACAATTAAGTTATTTTATTTATTTCATTAATTATTTTAAATAATCCGGACGCTCGCCAGTACACCAACCGAGGGCCGCGTAAACTTAAGTCGCTCGCGTCCCCACTCCAACTGCGCGAGCTGAGCGCGCACCGCATCGTCATCTCCCACCACGACCTATCGAGTATATAAGCAGCGGAGCAGCTTGATTTCATCTGATCGTTTGAAACTTCTCCTGTGAGCTCTCCTTGAGAAGACCAACCGAACGCTTTTGAGATTCCTAAACCTCTCCTGTCTGGCTGCGAGTTTTCCTGACAGACATCCGAATCCGAACTTTTCCTGTCTGGCTGTGAGTTTTCCTGACAGACATCCGACTCCGAACTTTTCCTGTCTGGCTGTGAGTTTTCCTGACAGATATCCGAATCCGACCTTTCCTGTCTGGCTGAGAGTTTTCCTGACAGACCTCCGAATCCGACCTTTCCTGTCTGGCTGTGAGTTTACCTGACAGAGACTATTTACAGAGTTCCAGATCCAGTCGCTAGACGAAATCCTGTGGTCACCAGCAGATTCGATTCAAGACTGGACCTGAATCATCGCACGGAAGCTGAGCAGAAGTGGGTTTCCATCTTGCCGTGCAGTGAAGAAATCGGTGCAGTGTTTTATCTAATATACAGGGTGGCCCACGATGAGCTAGCCAGGGCATATCTCGAAAACGATTAATACGATCTAAATGAAATTTGGTACATTACTATAGTTTCAGACAGGGTCTATTTTATTATAATAATAATTTACTTCCGGTTTATTGTTTCCGGTTACTTGACATCAACTTTAAAATATTTAATGGAACACCCTGTATATTAATGCATTTTTGAGAAGATTATTTCAATACAAATTCAATAATACCATACACTCTATATTTTATTTTAAGGTAATGGGAATACCCTCAATTTAAATAAAAATAAAAAATATTTTATTGCGAAATGATAATTGTTTGAAATACAAAAAAAAAATATTCTAGCTAACAATTATGAACAAAAACTGGTCAATCTGGAATTTAAATGTAGGTGAACAAATAAAAATAAATAAAAGATGAAATTTACATTCACAACTGCCTCATGTTGCTGTTGTGCACATTAGCATTGACATATTTTTGATATCGTTGGCGTTGGATTGTCGAGTGGCCTTCTATTGTTTTTCAAAATTATTCCAAAATGCCTACTCATTTTACTTATGATGAATATGTAGACATCCTCCTTGTTTATGGCGAATGCCGAAAAAATAAGGGACTTGCTCGAGATGTGTATAGAATTCGATATCCAAATCGTATAACTCCAAATGAAAATACTTTTGTCCACATCGAAAATAAATTACGAAATGGTTCGCTACCAAATGGCAAACTGGCAACACCCAGAAGACAATTAATTCAAAAGGAAAACAACATCATTAATATTTTGGCTTATGTTCAAGTGAACCCACATGCTTCCACCAGACTTCTTTCACAAGAATTAGGATTAAGCAGAACTACTATTCAAAGAGTGCTAAAAAATAATACGTATCATCCCTACAAAATACATTTAGTGCAAGGTTTAATACCGGGTGATTTCGAATAAAGATTAAATTTTATTGCTGAAATATCAATTAAACTTGAACATGATCCATTTTTCCTTAAAAATATTTTATGGAGTGATGAATCCAAATTTCATAACAATGGTACTGTTAACCGCTACAACAGTCACTATTGGTCACGCGAAAATCCGCACTGGGTCAAAGAAACAAATTTCCAGCAAGTTCGGAGTATAAATGTATGGTGTGATTTATTCAATGACCGAGTTATTGGCCCCTACTTTTACCATGGTACATTGACTGGTGCCAGGTATTTAAATTTCCTCCAAGAAGTACTTCCAGAATTGCTAGAAGATATTCCACTAAATGAAAGGGCTGAAATGTGGTGGCAACAAGACGGTGCTCCCCCACGTCAAGTTACGGAATACCTTAATGTTACCTTCCCAGAACGCTGGATTGGCCGCAATGGTCCTATAAATTGGCCTGCGAGATCACCTGACCTTACACCCCTAGATTTTTTTCTGTGGGGATACTTAAAGGAAATTATGTATACCACACAACCTCTTGACATACAAGACTTACAGAACAGGATCATGGAAGCATGTCAAAGAATTACACCAAATATGATTAGAGCGTCTTGCACCAGGAACCTACGGTCAAGTTACGAATACTGCATACAAGAAGGTGGAAGTCAATTTGAACATCTCTTATAGTACGTACTGTTGGTAACATTTTGTTCATAATTATTAGTTAGATTATTTTTTTGTACTTTGAATAATTTTTATTTAACAATAAAGTAATTTTTTATTTTTCATTAAACTGAAAATATTCCCATTACCTTAAAATAAAACATAGAGTGTATGGTATCGTTGAATTTGTATTGAAATAATCTTCTCAAAAATACATTAATATACAGGGTGTTCCATTAAATATTTTAAAGTTGATGTCAAGTAACCGGAAACAATAAACCGGAAGTAAATTATTATTATACTTAAATGGACCCTGTCTGAAACTATAGTAACGTACCAAATTTCATTTAGATCGTACTAATCGTTATCGAGATATGCCCTGGCTAGCTCGTCGTGGGCCACCCTGTATATTGAAAATATTGTAAATAAATCTGTTAACTATCTCAAGGTATTTTTGAACACCTGGATCCGGCGAGCTAACCCTTATAATAGAGAAATAACTCTTTAAAATTTGGCGCCCGAGACTTTTAAAATGAACACGAAAGACGGGGGCGTCACATCCCTCTGTTTTTGTGTACGGCACCGGTAATTGAAGCATTGGGATCTTGTCCAAAAATACTAGTATGAAATGCAGAATGTTGAATGTTTAATGATGGATGTTTAAAAACATAAATTTTATCGTCCGTAAATAATACAATTTCATCGTTGGGTTTCTGATAAATTGCCGATATTTTACGAAAGTTCGTCGGTAAGAATTTTAAAAAGTCCGTAATACTTTTTGGTTTCGAATCGAATCTATTCGCGCTCAAAGGCTTAATCCATTCATTATAGAAAATAAACAATTTGTCGCGTACAATTAAAAATGTATCGATTAAATTATTCAAAGAACATAAATCGGGGTATTGCATCATTGTTGTAGGTTTTGAAGTAGTAGTTGTTGTTGTTGTTGATCTTGTTGTTGGAGTTGATCTTGTTGACTTTAGAGTTGGTCTTAGAGTCGACTTTAGAGTTGTAGTAGGAGTTGATGTTTTAAATAAATATATCCATATAAAGTTGTAATTCCAAGTCTATCGTTATAACTTATTGCTTCATTACTTTTCGGATGAGTTGCATTATAATATGCATACATGGTGGATTTTTTATCGTATGAATGACGTAAACCCGAAGTGTGTCCGATTTAGTGCAATAAAACCAACAACATATCCTTTTCTTTTTCATCGTCGTTGTGATTTTTTAAATCAATATACCAATTCTCCGTTCTGTCCAAATGACTTTCTAATATTTCGTTTGGATCGTCTGTTGGATAATTTGCGTGTGCCAAATCATTATCATCAAAGAGGTGACAAAGGTAAATCCGTTAGATGTTGCGTGCAAATATCACGATATAGCATACTCAGAAAATAAGGAATTATCACATCGACATAAAGCAGATAAACAATTGGAAAGTACCGCTTGGAGTAGGTTTAAATCAAAAGAAGCAACATTAGGTGAGAAAACGAGCGCATTAACGGTTGCAGCAGTGATGAAGGTGAAAAGAAAATTGGGTATGGAAAATAAATCGACGAGGAAGAAGAAGAGAACAACAGCAGAGAAAAAAAGCAAAAAGTACTAAGAAGAGACAGCAGAGAGAGAATAAGTTTTAAGAATGCGATCGTAAAACCGGCAAAGAAACTTTTAAAAACTCTATCGAGAAGAAAACTTTACACTAAAGATGGACTTTTGGATGGAAGTAATTTAGCATTGGAAACTACAAAGGCAGCAGTAAAAGTTCATTCGAATGCCAAACGAAACATTAAAACACCCAGAATAATACCCGTACCAAAAACGGGAGGAATATTACCTATAATACCGATCTTTGCTGGATTGAGTGCTTTAGGAAGATTAGCGGGCGGTTCGGTGGCAATAGCAAAAGCGGTCAACGATTCATGAAGCGCAAATAAACAGCTACAAAAACCTTCAAGACACAATCAAACGATGGAGGCTATAGCACTGCACGGCGGCAAAGGTTTGTATGTATGTAAGCTCTATTTCCCATAGGACATCATTCGATGTATCGGGTATTGTCACATAGGCAATCACAGTATTAATGACTGTGATGTGTGGCGATCCACAGCTCGACTTTAATTTACTATCTCCGGATTCGCCGCACAGAACTTGGGAAACTGTGGAAAACCAAGCTGAGATAGCGGCCGTACGTCCAAATACCGCCAGAATCTTTACTCCGCAAAATTTGTCAGGTTTTACGGCGTAAAAATCGCTGAACGGGATTTGAACTCGTGCCTATGGCGTGGCAGCCTTGCACTCTCACTGCAGGACCGCCGCACCGACGTTTATTTTTAAAACCGTACAAAAAAGGATTGGGATTATACTTAAGCGACGATTTAAAAAAAAACTAAAAACGTCGGCGGCGGTGAAGATGACAAAACATCAACAACTACTACTACTACCAAGAAGAGCATTAACTAACAACGATATTTATAAATATATTATTGATGATGGAAAAATAAAAAATTTTCGAGAGTTTTCATGCGTGATGAATTACCAACCTCGTCGTGTCCTTGGAAAAATGAGTGTGGTATCATAAATTTAGATTCGTTTGTTAATGAAGGAACACATTGGGTGGCCTATAGAAAAGTCGTCGAATACTTTGATAGTTTTGGAAATTTACAACCGCCGAAAGAAGTGATTGATTATTTTAAATCTTGTACTATTAAATATAATCATAAACAATTTCAAAGCTATAATAATTTTAATTGTGGACATTTATGTTTAAAGTTTTTAAAAAATAAAATCAACTAAATTTATACTCTTTTTTTATCTCTCTCTCTCTCTCTCTCCCCATTATCAGTCATGTCTCAAACGTTCACGTTGCAGGGTACAACGAGCGCATTGTCCAGAGATTATTATCCGAATATTGAATTAAACGCAAACTATGAATATTGTATGGGTTTGATTGGATTTTATTCTTATAATAGTATTCCCAATATCGACGAAGAAAATAATAAATTTTATTATGGTGATGATGGCAAAGTAATTGTCATTCCGACGGGTTCGTATGAAATTAGAGATTTGGAACAATTTCTACAAAGAAAACTCTGTAATGATGATGATGTCGTTAGTAGTGCTAAAGAAAGCAAGGACGAAGCAGAAAAAATATTTAGTCTAAAACCGAATAATAATACTCTAAAGTGCGAAATAAAGAGTAAATTTGACATTGATTTTTCACCGTCGGATAGTACGGCTAAGGTGTTTGGATTTTCAAGAAAAATTCTCAAAGCTAACGAAAAACGCGAATCCGATTTGCCCGTTCAAATTATAAAAGTGAGTAGAATTCGAATGGAATGTAATATAGTAACGGGCGCCTACTACAACTGCAAATTAGGTCATACGCTCTTTGAATTTTCTCCACTTGTCGATCCTGGATTTGCTATAAACATCGAACCAAGAAATATTCGCTATTTAACAGTTAACATAAAAACAGTCGATAACATTACGATTAAGATATTAGATCAGGACGATGTTCCTGTTAATTTTCGTGGTGAAAATATCATTGTTTGTTTGGAATTGAAGAGAAAGGTTTAACGAAACAGAGAGAGATAGAGAGAAAGATGGGTATCGTATACAAAAATCAACAACAACAACAACAAAAACAAAAGACGACGAGGACGAGTACAACAAAAAACAGTAACAATGTCGATGGTGTGTACGAGATCATCATTGAAAAGGTTAACACGTGATAGTGTAAATAAATTATTAGCAATCGGATTGTAAGTTAAGAGTAAATACTAGTTTTCAATATACCATCGTCTTGTTTAAATCTTTACGAAGAAATGCATTTTGAAGATTCCATCGTTCGAGAGGATTATCATACGTATCTGCCGAAAATGAACGGTCTCGATAATTCAGATGAAATTCGAATTTTTATACAACATCAAGACATCAACACAAAAACATACAACAGTTATACCGTGCGGACATAAAGTAAATCCCCCCCTGCTAACTTTTGAACGGTTATGTTTTTGATTCTGAAAACTTGTCTACCTAGGAATCTCCATAAAAATACCATTAAATTGATCTAGCATAGTGTGGTCTACGATTAATACTTTCGGAATTACGGCCATTTGAAAATCGCATTTTTATGCAACTTCATTTACACCGGAAGTTGGACCCAACTGCCCCAACTTCGTTATTTTAGATGAAATATTTTGCAATTAAGTTAATAATATTAAATTTAAACAAAATTATGTTTAATAGTAAGTTCGTTAATTTTGCTGATTAACATAACCACCTTCAACCTCTTGACAGTGATAAAATCTACAGGAAATCACTTGGATAAAAATTTTGTTTAAAATTAATGTTATTAACTTAATTGCAAAAAAAATCATTTAAAATAAGGAAGTTGGGGCACTTGGGTCCAACTTCTGGTGTAAATGAAGTTGCATAAAAATGCGAATTTCAAATGGGCGTAATTCCGAAAGTATTAATCCTAGACCACACTATGCTAGGTCTATTTAATAGTATTCTTATGGAGAAAACGAAAATGGACAAATATACTGTGTGTTCCATTTAAAATAAGAAAGTTGCCATCCAGTTTCGGTATAACCGGGAGTTCCACAAAATTAAAAATACCTATATTAGAAAGTTCGCAATTAGATTCCTCAGTAGACAAATTTTCAGAATTAAAAACATAACCGTTCAAAAGTTAGCAGGGGGGGATTTACTTTATGACCGCACTATATATTTATCGAAGGTAGAGTAGTTTTACCACCACCACCACTAGCAGCGGAAGGACGAGCAGCACCTCCTGCGCAAACTTTTGAATTTGTTAGAAATGCATTTTCGTTTCTTTTCGATGAAATACGTTACGAACTGAACGGAATTGAAGTGGATAAAATTAGAGATGCCGGCATCACGACTACTTTGAAAGGTTACGTTTCATTGGAAGATTTTCAAAGTAAAAGTCTCGCTACAGCAGGATGGTGTAAGACCGGAGAACATCCCACCTACTTTGAAGGATCTCAAAAATTTTTCTGTATGCTCCCGTTGAAACTATTATTTGGATTTGCCGAAGACTACGAAAAAGTGAATATATAGAGTGATCGATAGAGAGAATACAATGAAACGAAATAGTTTAATCTTTATTTTCAAATAGACATTCTTTAAAATCTTCAAAACTCAATCGTGCTACACCCATTTTTTTAACACCTTTAACTTTTTTCGTTATTTCATCATCATCATCAACCTTATATGCGTACACTTTAGATCTTAACCCAATAAATGAAATCATAATTTGTCCGTCTTTCATTTTACCCAACACTTTTTTATTTACAAGTGAAATATTAAACTCATTATTTTCTTTATATGATGATGTATCAAAATATTTCTCTACAGTGTTCACCCATTGAATCATAAATGCTATCTTTACCGTTTAAATCCATATCTATGTAGCACAATTTGATTTCAAATTTTGAACTTAAAATATCTTTAGCGAAGGAATAATGAAAATCGTACATAACAGTTTTAGATAAATCCAAAATACACATGCCCAAATATAATGGTTTTGTAAATTTAATTTTGATTACGTTCCTCTCTATTTTTACTAGATTTTCATTGATAATTTTAAACGATTTAAAAGAGGGTGATGTATTTAAATTTATGTAAGGTTCGAGCCAATTGGATTTGGAAAATTCTAAAACTCTATGTACAGCCCTCAATTCAACACCAAATTTTAACGCTTGTAGAGGGTGAATTAAAACGGCTTACGAACTCCTTATGTGTGTATTTATTTTTAATACATTATGCCAACGTTTCGATAATTTATTTTTATCTTTTTCAAGGCTTGTTTCTTCTGCACCTCAATAAGAATTTATGTTGATTGTTCAATCTTGCAAGTTTCGTGTTGTTGGAATGCCACGTTTTGAAATCCTTTACCACTTCCGATCCGAAAAATTGTCTGGTTTCCTCGTAAAAACCCATTGAGCCAAGTAATAAATGAAGAGATGAAGTAAATCGTTCGTGAATATAATTTGTAGAGGGTGAATTAAAACGGCTTACGAACTCCTTATGTGTGTATTTATTTTTAATACATTATGCCAACGTTTCGATAATTTATTTTTATCTTTTTCAAGGCTTGTTTCTTCTGCACCTCAATAAGAATTTATGTTGATTGTTCAATCTTGCAAGTTTCGTGTTGTTGGAATGCCACGTTTTGAAATCCTTTACCACTTCCGATCCGAAAAATTGTCTGGTTTCCTCGTAAAAACCCATTGAGCCAAGTAATAAATGAAGAGATGAAGTAAATCGTTCGTGAATATAATTTGTAGAGGGTGAATTAAAACGGCTTACGAACTCCTTATGTGTGTATTTATTTTTAATACATTATGCCAACGTTTCGATAATTTATTTTTATCTTTTTCAAGGCTTGTTTCTTCTGCACCTCAATAAGAATTTATGTTGATTGTTCAATCTTGCAAGTTTCGTGTTGTTGGAATGCCACGTTTTGAAATCCTTTACCACTTCCGATCCGAAAAATTGTCTGGTTTCCTCGTAAAAACCCATTGAGCCAAGTAATAAATGAAGAGATGAAGTAAATCGTTCGTGAATATAATTTGTAGAGGGTGAATTAAAACGGCTTACGAACTCCTTATGTGTGTATTTATTTTTAATACATTATGCCAACGTTTCGATAATTTATTTTTATCTT
Source organism: Stenus bimaculatus (assembly GCA_963971135.1). Taxonomy (NCBI): domain Eukaryota; kingdom Metazoa; phylum Arthropoda; class Insecta; order Coleoptera; family Staphylinidae; genus Stenus; species Stenus bimaculatus. The sequence continues at coordinate 33,088,039 of OZ020183.1, read as the reverse complement.
TTTCAAGGCTTGTTTCTTCTGCACCTCAATAAGAATTTATGTTGATTGTTCAATCTTGCAAGTTTCGTGTTGTTGGAATGCCACGTTTTGAAATCCTTTACCACTTCCGATCCGAAAAATTGTCTGGTTTCCTCGTAAAAACCCATTGAGCCAAGTAATAAATGAAGAGATGAAGTAAATCGTTCGTGAATATAATTTGTAGAGGGTGAATTAAAACGGCTTACGAACTCCTTATGTGTGTATTTATTTTTAATACATTATGCCAACGTTTCGATAATTTATTTTTATCTTTTTCAAGGCTTGTTTCTTCTGCACCTCAATAAGAATTTATGTTGATTGTTCAATCTTGCAAGTTTCGTGTTGTTGGAATGCCACGTTTTGAAATCCTTTACCACTTCCGATCCGAAAAATTGTCTGGTTTCCTCGTAAAAACCCATTGAGCCAAGTAATAAATGAAGAGATGAAGTAAATCGTTCGTGAATATAATTTGTAGAGGGTGAATTAAAACGGCTTACGAACTCCTTATGTGTGTATTTATTTTTAATACATTATGCCAACGTTTCGAT
>OZ020183.1:33029269-33087273 GCA_963971135.1 Stenus bimaculatus | reverse complement strand
TGCAAAGATTGAACAATCAACATAAATTCTTATTGAGGTGCAGAAGAAACAAGCCTTGAAAAAGATAAAAATAAATTATCGAAACGTTGGCATAATGTATTAAAAATAAATACACACATAAGGAGTTCGTAAGCCGTTTTAATTCACCCTCTACAAATTATATTCACGAACGATTTACTTCATCTCTTCATTTATTACTTGGCTCAATGGGTTTTTACGAGGAAACCAGACAATTTTTCGGATCGGAAGTGGTAAAGGATTTCAAAAACGTGGCATTCCAACAACACGAAACTTGCAAGATTGAACAATCAACATAAATTCTTATTGAGGTGCAGAAGAAACAAGCCTTGAAAAAGATAAAAATAAATTATCGAAACGTTGGCATAATGTATTAAAAATAAATACACACATAAGGAGTTCGTAAGCCGTTTTAATTCACCCTCTACAAATTATATTCACGAACGATTTACTTCATCTCTTCATTTATTACTTGGCTCAATGGGTTTTTACGAGGAAACCAGACAATTTTTCGGATCGGAAGTGGTAAAGGATTTCAAAACGTGGCATTCCAACAACACGAAACTTGCAAGATTGAACAATCAACATAAATTCTTATTGAGGTGCAGAAGAAACAAGCCTTGAAAAAGATAAAAATAAATTATCGAAACGTTGGCATAATGTATTAAAAATAAATACACACATAAGGAGTTCGTAAGCCGTTTTAATTCACCCTCTACAAATTATATTCACGAACGATTTACTTCATCTCTTCATTTATTACTTGGCTCAATGGGTTTTTACGAGGAAACCAGACAATTTTTCGGATCGGAAGTGGTAAAGGATTTCAAAACGTGGCATTCCAACAACACGAAACTTGCAAGATTGAACAATCAACATAAATTCTTATTGAGGTGCAGAAGAAACAAGCCTTGAAAAAGATAAAAATAAATTATCGAAACGTTGGCATAATGTATTAAAAATAAATACACACATAAGGAGTTCGTAAGCCGTTTTAATTCACCCTCTACAAATTATATTCACGAACGATTTACTTCATCTCTTCATTTATTACTTGGCTCAATGGGTTTTTACGAGGAAACCAGACAATTTTTCGGATCGGAAGTGGTAAAGGATTTCAAAACGTGGCATTCCAACAACACGAAACTTGCAAGATTGAACAATCAACATAAATTCTTATTGAGGTGCAGAAGAAACAAGCCTTGAAAAAGATAAAAATAAATTATCGAAACGTTGGCATAATGTATTAAAAATAAATACACACATAAGGAGTTCGTAAGCCGTTTTAATTCACCCTCTACAAATTATATTCACGAACGATTTACTTCATCTCTTCATTTATTACTTGGCTCAATGGGTTTTTACGAGGAAACCAGACAATTTTTCGGATCGGAAGTGGTAAAGGATTTCAAAACGTGGCATTCCAACAACACGAAACTTGCAAGATTGAACAATCAACATAAATTCTTATTGAGGTGCAGAAGAAACAAGCCTTGAAAAAGATAAAAATAAATTATCGAAACGTTGGCATAATGTATTAAAAATAAATACACACATAAGGAGTTCGTAAGCCGTTTTAATTCACCCTCTACAAATTATATTCACGAACGATTTACTTCATCTCTTCATTTATTACTTGGCTCAATGGGTTTTTACGAGGAAACCAGACAATTTTTCGGATCGGAAGTGGTAAAGGATTTCAAAACGTGGCATTCCAACAACACGAAACTTGCAAGATTGAACAATCAACATAAATTCTTATTGAGGTGCAGAAGAAACAAGCCTTGAAAAAGATAAAAATAAATTATCGAAACGTTGGCATAATGTATTAAAAATAAATACACACATAAGGAGTTCGTAAGCCGTTTTAATTCACCCTCTACAAATTATATTCACGAACGATTTACTTCATCTCTTCATTTATTACTTGGCTCAATGGGTTTTTACGAGGAAACCAGACAATTTTTCGGATCGGAAGTGGTAAAGGATTTCAAAACGTGGCATTCCAACAACACGAAACTTGCAAGATTGAACAATCAACATAAATTCTTATTGAGGTGCAGAAGAAACAAGCCTTGAAAAAGATAAAAATAAATTATCGAAACGTTGGCATAATGTATTAAAAATAAATACACACATAAGGAGTTCGTAAGCCGTTTTAATTCACCCTCTACAAATTATATTCACGATCGATTTACTTCATCTCTTCATTTATTACTTGGCTCAATGGGTTTTTACGAGGAAACCAGACAATTTTTCGGATCGGAAGTGGTAAAGGATTTCAAAACGTGGCATTCCAACAACACGAAACTTGCAAGATTGAACAATCAACATAAATTCTTATTGAGGTGCAGAAGAAACAAGCCTTGAAAAAGATAAAAATAAATTATCGAAACGTTGGCATAATGTATTAAAAATAAATACACACATAAGGAGTTCGTAAGCCGTTTTAATTCACCCTCTACAAATTATATTCACGAACGATTTACTTCATCTCTTCATTTATTACTTGGCTCAATGGGTTTTTACGAGGAAACCAGACAATTTTTCGGATCGGAAGTGGTAAAGGATTTCAAAACGTGGCATTCCAACAACACGAAACTTGCAAGATTGAACAATCAACATAAATTCTTATTGAGGTGCAGAAGAAACAAGCCTTGAAAAAGATAAAAATAAATTATCGAAACGTTGGCATAATGTATTAAAAATAAATACACACATAAGGAGTTCGTAAGCCGTTTTAATTCACCCTCTACAAATTATATTCACGAACGATTTACTTCATCTCTTCATTTATTACTTGGCTCAATGGGTTTTTACGAGGAAACCAGACAATTTTTCGGATCGGAAGTGGTAAAGGATTTCAAAACGTGGCATTCCAACAACACGAAACTTGCAAGATTGAACAATCAACATAAATTCTTATTGAGGTGCAGAAGAAACAAGCCTTGAAAAAGATAAAAATAAATTATCGAAACGTTGGCATAATGTATTAAAAATAAATACACACATAAGGAGTTCGTAAGCCGTTTTAATTCACCCTCTACAAATTATATTCACGAACGATTTACTTCATCTCTTCATTTATTACTTGGCTCAATGGGTTTTTACGAGGAAACCAGACAATTTTTCGGATCGGAAGTGGTAAAGGATTTCAAAACGTGGCATTCCAACAACACGAAACTTGCAAGATTGAACAATCAACATAAATTCTTATTGAGGTGCAGAAGAAACAAGCCTTGAAAAAGATAAAAATAAATTATCGAAACGTTGGCATAATGTATTAAAAATAAATACACACATAAGGAGTTCGTAAGCCGTTTTAATTCACCCTCTACAAATTATATTCACGAACGATTTACTTCATCTCTTCATTTATTACTTGGCTCAATGGGTTTTTACGAGGAAACCAGACAATTTTTCGGATCGGAAGTGGTAAAGGATTTCAAAACGTGGCATTCCAACAACACGAAACTTGCAAGATTGAACAATCAACATAAATTCTTATTGAGGTGCAGAAGAAACAAGCCTTGAAAAAGATAAAAATAAATTATCGAAACGTTGGCATAATGTATTAAAAATAAATACACACATAAGGAGTTCGTAAGCCGTTTTAATTCACCCTCTACAAATTATATTCACGAACGATTTACTTCATCTCTTCATTTATTACTTGGCTCAATGGGTTTTTACGAGGAAACCAGACAATTTTTCGGATCGGAAGTGGTAAAGGATTTCAAAACGTGGCATTCCAACAACACGAAACTTGCAAGATTGAACAATCAACATAAATTCTTATTGAGGTGCAGAAGAAACAAGCCTTGAAAAAGATAAAAATAAATTATCGAAACGTTGGCATAATGTATTAAAAATAAATACACACATAAGGAGTTCGTAAGCCGTTTTAATTCACCCTCTACAAATTATATTCACGAACGATTTACTTCATCTCTTCATTTATTACTTGGCTCAATGGGTTTTTACGAGGAAACCAGACAATTTTTCGGATCGGAAGTGGTAAAGGATTTCAAAACGTGGCATTCCAACAACACGAAACTTGCAAGATTGAACAATCAACATAAATTCTTATTGAGGTGCAGAAGAAACAAGCCTTGAAAAAGATAAAAATAAATTATCGAAACGTTGGCATAATGTATTAAAAATAAATACACACATAAGGAGTTCGTAAGCCGTTTTAATTCACCCTCTACAAATTATATTCACGAACGATTTACTTCATCTCTTCATTTATTACTTGGCTCAATGGGTTTTTACGAGGAAACCAGACAATTTTTCGGATCGGAAGTGGTAAAGGATTTCAAAACGTGGCATTCCAACAACACGAAACTTGCAAGATTGAACAATCAACATAAATTCTTATTGAGGTGCAGAAGAAACAAGCCTTGAAAAAGATAAAAATAAATTATCGAAACGTTGGCATAATGTATTAAAAATAAATACACACATAAGGAGTTCGTAAGCCGTTTTAATTCACCCTCTACAAATTATATTCACGAACGATTTACTTCATCTCTTCATTTATTACTTGGCTCAATGGGTTTTTACGAGGAAACCAGACAATTTTTCGGATCGGAAGTGGTAAAGGATTTCAAAACGTGGCATTCCAACAACACGAAACTTGCAAGATTGAACAATCAACATAAATTCTTATTGAGGTGCAGAAGAAACAAGCCTTGAAAAAGATAAAAATAAATTATCGAAACGTTGGCATAATGTATTAAAAATAAATACACACATAAGGAGTTCGTAAGCCGTTTTAATTCACCCTCTACAAATTATATTCACGAACGATTTACTTCATCTCTTCATTTATTACTTGGCTCAATGGGTTTTTACGAGGAAACCAGACAATTTTTCGGATCGGAAGTGGTAAAGGATTTCAAAACGTGGCATTCCAACAACACGAAACTTGCAAGATTGAACAATCAACATAAATTCTTATTGAGGTGCAGAAGAAACAAGCCTTGAAAAAGATAAAAATAAATTATCGAAACGTTGGCATAATGTATTAAAAATAAATACACACATAAGGAGTTCGTAAGCCGTTTTAATTCACCCTCTACAAATTATATTCACGAACGATTTACTTCATCTCTTCATTTATTACTTGGCTCAATGGGTTTTTACGAGGAAACCAGACAATTTTTCGGATCGGAAGTGGTAAAGGATTTCAAAACGTGGCATTCCAACAACACGAAACTTGCAAGATTGAACAATCAACATAAATTCTTATTGAGGTGCAGAAGAAACAAGCCTTGAAAAAGATAAAAATAAATTATCGAAACGTTGGCATAATGTATTAAAAATAAATACACACATAAGGAGTTCGTAAGCCGTTTTAATTCACCCTCTACAAATTATATTCACGAACGATTTACTTCATCTCTTCATTTATTACTTGGCTCAATGGGTTTTTACGAGGAAACCAGACAATTTTTCGGATCGGAAGTGGTAAAGGATTTCAAAACGTGGCATTCCAACAACACGAAACTTGCAAGATTGAACAATCAACATAAATTCTTATTGAGGTGCAGAAGAAACAAGCCTTGAAAAAGATAAAAATAAATTATCGAAACGTTGGCATAATGTATTAAAAATAAATACACACATAAGGAGTTCGTAAGCCGTTTTAATTCACCCTCTACAAATTATATTCACGAACGATTTACTTCATCTCTTCATTTAACGCTTGTATTAAATTTTGAATGTGACAAGTATACTTTTTTTTATCGTGTAAAGTAACAATTAATTTTTTAATATTAGTATTGGTGTTTTATTGTTAAGGGAAAAAAGGCAAGTCATTGAAATAATCATGTTTCTTTTCTGGAATTACAACATCAACCTCTAATATACAAGATTTTCTTCTATCATTCGCATAATATTCTATTGTCTTGAAATTTTTAGTTTTCAATTTAGATTCTAGAATTTTTATCGCATCATGATCGAGCCAAACGAAATCTCCGACGGGTAAATTTTGTGACATCGAATGACCATAAAGATTGTTCGCGTCCAAATATAATAAATATGATTTTTCAATTTTTTCATCAAAATGCATCATGTATTCGTTGTTGGCTTCAGCATAAAACGATGGGTGCATTGAGTAAGACCACCCCTTAATGATTGTTCAAAGAATAATATTTGATCGTGGTCGGTTAGCGGTTCAAGTTGAATTTTTGTTAATTTAAGAGTGCAGTAAAAAACGCCGCACTATCTAACCCATAGGTGTTCATACTAACGTTTCTAAATTTTTCAAAACAATCCGTTAATATTAGAACATCCGTTTTTAAATAAAGATCGGAATATTTACCTAAGTTTTTAATTTCAAAAGTTTGCCAAACATTTTTCGCGTGTTCATAATCTTCATCGTTTATATGTTCATCGTTTAATTTAGAATAGAAAAGATCTTTTGATGAAAGACTTGTTTCCTTTAACCTACACAAACTGTTCATATAGTCATAAGGGAAAACACCTGTTCTCCGTATTAATTTAAAATGTTCATTATCTGGAAAATATTTACGCAAACTCTTACACTTACTATCCGGTAATCTATTTATCAATTTATCCAATGATGTTCACAAAAATTTAAAAGAATCTAAGAATTTTAATTAAATTTTTCCGACTTTTATCATTACAGAAATATAATTTTCAGTATTTTCCGGAATAATACTTATATTTTTATCGATGGCGGCCATTTTTTTCAATTATAAGATGATTGTCGTAGTGTGTGAAATTGTGGGAAAAATGGGAACACTTGAAGAGACTTTAGTTTCGAGATTACAATAATTGCATAATGGATACAAAAATTCTCCCGTGAAATGATCGTGGTGCTTTACTTTGCGGTTGTTATGAAAATCAAATACAAGATCACAAATAGTGCAGGTTTTTGCATTTTGTTAACTAAATTTTGAGCTTCCGTCATTTTCCTCATCGGTTTTTGACAAATCTGCAAATCTTTTTCCATCGCGGCACATTCCTTCCTAATCTGATTAAAAAACCAATCAATACAATTTTCACCCGTGTACGAATTATATTTATTCTTTGAAGAATCAAAGAAGCAAACAATGTTATAGCCAATCGAATACGGCGTGTGGTGTTGATATTTGTTTGTGAAAGATTGTGAGGCAACATTTTCACAAGTTGAAATTGTTTTCGTTAAACACTCTATATCTGCATAAATGAGAAAAGGTTGACGTAAAACCGCTCGATGTTGATTAAATTTAATTTTATCTTCTTTACTTAACAATTCTACTTTCATGCATTCATTTTTATAACAATATATTTTATGTTTCTCAAATTTGTCTTTAAGAGTAAAATGTATAAGACAATTATCGCAAATATAAATTTTTCCTTTATTTTTATTAATTTTATTTACGCAGAGTTTACTTAGATCAGTGATCAAAACATAATGACTATTGGTTCCTCTTCTATTCTGAATATATAAAAAAGTTAACATGAGTGTTTTTTACTGCGCCAGTACGATACAAGACGTAAACGCTATAATCTTTTTCTAATCCAAAAACGTTTATGGAAATATCGCTATTTAATTTTACAAATGTTTTTACGTTCGATAATTTAACAGGAAATTCTATACCTTTTAAATTTAAATAATCATGAATATTTTGTGGATACTATGATGGAACATCTTGATTTGTTGTTGTCGGTTTTAATTGAGCCAAGATACACCAAACGAAACATTTCGTATCTTCTGTTTTAATATTTAGAGTTGCTCCTTTGTTAGAGATTTGCTGCGGTAGTTTTATGTAGGAAGATTCTCCAGATACAGGTGAATATTTACAGATATTTACTTGCATAGAAACAATTTCCAACAATGTCCAGCCGCTACCGCGTTCTTGAAAACATTCCATCTAAAAAGAGGGGAATAGGAAAAAAAAAACCTTCAATAAAAATATTAAACACATTACCTGCGTTATAATATCTTCATACAATTTTCAAAGATATCGGTAAGATTTGAATTTTGAAGAACTTCGTAATTATTACTTTGGAAATATTTATTTTCCTCCGAATCTTCATCTTTTGGTAAAACATATCTTCCACAAAATATCAAGTAAATTTTAAAAGCATTTAAAGTATTTAAAAAGTGTGCGGATTTTCTTTCAATTAATTCAAAGCACAGTTTGAGAAATTCTTTGATTTCCTTTACGTTGACATTTAATATTATAGCTGTTTGTAGGCGGTTATTAAAAGCAGAATTGATCTAAAAAATATTTATATACAGGGTGTTTATAAATATATGCGAAGAAATTCTTCAGGCAGTTGCTTGACCAATTCTAAGACAAAAGGAAGGAATAAAAATTTTCTCAAAAGTGCTCTATTTTTTAGTTATGGGGTATCAAACTTTCTATATTTTTTTCATTTTTTGAGTATAACTTCTTTTTTTTTTTGAAGATAATTTGATCAAATTTAAAACACACTCTAGTTATTATAGTCGTAACAAGATAAAAATTTCAAATATCGAAATAAAATACATAACTTATTTGTGCAACCCCACTTAACATTTTAAATGAGATATTCTAATTCCTTGCTTTTTTCTGAAAATTTTTGATCTCTTTAATTTTTTCTCAGCGGTTTAGAAGTTATTTAAAAACATGTACGAAGTTGTATGCCAATTTTGCATTAAACAGGGGTGGCTCTTTTAAAAAAATAAATACCAGAGCCATCCTAGAAGACTATTTGACCAATTTTAAGACGAAAACAGAGAATAAATATTTTCTCTAAAATGCTTCGTTTTTAATGTAAATTAAAATAAAATTAACAAAATAAAAAAACTTATTTATAGGATTACACGTTTTAGGGATAGTTTTCCATCTACTTCTGTTTCGCTAGTTCATTTAGAATTACCCAGGGTGCACCACGAGGAGGCGTACTAGCTTTGCATCCCAAAAAATAATAAATTAAAAATTACTGTGTAATAAAAATGATAACAAAATTAAATATGTATTATTAATAAAATTTTGTGTAAAAATAATTTTAATTATTTAATGGCTGAGCTGACCTCGAATACTTTAATATTAAATTATAAAAACTGTTCAAAATGACTGCCGCCAACTTCAATACAAGCGTCTATTCTTCTCAGCATTGAATTTCGAACTCGTTCAAAAACACCAGGGGTATTAGGAAATATTTCACAGGATGCAACAATACGATTCCTTAGTTCTTCAACATTTTCAATGGGTGTTGTATAAAACATTGATTTTAGGTGACCCCATAGAAAAAAATCCAGGGAATTTAAGTCTGGAGATCGAGATGGCCAAGGCTGTGGGCCTCCTCGACCAATCCAACGACTAGGATATAAATTGTCCAAATACTGCCGAGAAACTATGCTAAAATGTGCAGGTGCACCATCATGCATAAAATACATTTGTCTTCTTAATCGAAGAGGAACATATTCCAACAATGCTGGCAGCTGTTGCTCAAGGAAATCGCGATAGACTTCTCCAGTTAGCCTCATTGGTAGAAAATATGGGCCGATCAAATGATCTCCAATAATTCCGGCCCACACATTAAGTGAAAATTGATGCTGATGACGAGCTGTAACTAATGCACGTGGGTTTTCCTCCGCCCAATTGTGATTATTATGAATATTCATAATTTAATTCCTGGAGAAACAAGCCTCGTCGGTGAAGAAGTGTTGAGTTAATTCTACTCTTTTTGGAAAGTCACTCGGTAATAGGCCTTGTACTCGTTGAATATGGTATCGATATAAAAGCTGACTTTTTAATATCCTCCAAACTGTAGCATGGCTTACGTTTAGAGCGAGAGCAATCTTCCTAGTGCTTGTGTCAGGATGTTCATCAAATTTGTCTAACACTCTTTCCTCTAATTGTGGAGTTCTAACTTCTCGAGGTCGCCCGTTATCAGATGTATGTTTACCAAATCTTCCAGTTTCACAAAGACGTTGATGAAAACGACCAAATATCGAAAGATGAGGGATTTGGCGGTTTGGGAATCTTTCTTGATAGATACGTTGGGCAACTACCGCTGAACCGTATACAAAATGCACATCGCACATTTCAGCATTAGTGTAGTTCATTTTAACGTTATTAAAAAAGGTAATGTTCACTCGAAAACACACACAACAAGATTGAAATGTGAAAAGAAATCATTTTATTTAAAATTGATACAATAAAATATGCTTTCATAAAATTATACAAATGCACATTTTTAAAACCAGATGTGTTCATTTTAAATAAAATGGTTTCTTTTCAAATTTCAACTATCGACTATCGGCTGCTAGCATTGTTGGAAAATGTTCCTATTCAATTAAAGACAAATGTATTTTATGCACTAAATGAACTAGCGAAACTAAAGTAGATGGAAAACTATCCCTAAAAAGTGTAATCCTATATGTAAATAAGTTTTTTTTAATTTTGTTAATTTTATTTTAATTTAAATTAAAAACGAAGCATTTTACAGAAAATATTTATTCTCTGTTTTCGTCTTAAAATTGGTCAATTAGTCTTCTAGGAAGTCTCTGGTAATTATTTTAAAAAAAAGCCACCCCTGTTTAATGCAAAATTGGCATACAACTTCGTACATGTTTTTAAATAACTTCTAAACCGTACCAGCTGTGAAAAAATTAAATAGATCAAAAAATTTCAGAAAAAAAGCAAGCAATTAGAATATCCGATTTAAAATGTTAAGTGGGGTAGCACAAAAAAGTTATGGCATAAAAAATGGGGCCTATACCCCTGTATTTTATTTCAATATTTAATATTTTTTATCTTGTTACGACTATAATAACTAGAGTGTGTTTCAAATTTGATCAAATTATCTTAAAAAATAAAGAAGTTATACTCAAAAAATGAAAAAATATAGAAAGTTTGACACCTCATATCTAAAAAATAGAGCACTTTTGAGAAAATTTTTATTCCTTACTTTTGTCTTAGAATTGGCCAAGGAATCGCCTGTATAATTTCTTTGCATATATTTAGAAACACCCTGTATAATTACTTTAATAGTTGATTTTTCAAACTTACTTTTTTCCATACTATTTTTTCAGTTTCTACATGTCATTGTTGTTCTTCATACGATTGATTGTGTTCGTATTGATGTTTATAATTAATAAAACGACTTTTTAAAAACTTTAAACTCTCCAATTATGCGTTCACATTTTCTTATTAATCCATTAGGTAGACCTTTATCTTTAATTTTTTTTACATTCATCCATATAGTCATAGGTTTTGCGTTGATACATTATACATTTTTTTATTAAATCATCCGAATTTGTTATAGTTGATAAATTATTATAGACTTTTTTATATTCTCCAAAGTTATTTCCATGTTTTGTAATACTGTTAAATTTTTCGAAGGGAGGAATGTAATGAATTCTTCGCATTCGCACATCACACTCAGTCCAAAGGAACATGTCAACTTTATATGGGGTTTTGGGCCCAACTATAGAGCTACAGTTCTATGTTCTAAATGGCAACCTTACAAAAATTTTTTACTTTGACAGCTGTCAGTATAATTTAAATTTGAATTCAAGACCATTATTTTCTTTCTTAAAATTAAAATAAAATTATGCTTTTTGTAAAGTGTTTTGGATGTTGTTTACACTTGATTGTTTATTGAAACTTGATTAGGTTATTGAAACTTGATTAGGTTATTGAAACTCGTCTTATATTTATTTATATAAAGTTTATTGCGTAGAGTTTACAATAGGGACGCTTGTGACTTTCGTGCTATGCGCGTGAGGCTTCGACTCGCACTACTCACAATTCGCGCACTGCTTGCACCGCTTCGACTTTAACAAAAGAATCCAAATTCAAAAGGCGCAGATGGTATAATAGCGTCACAAGTAAATACGTTCAACCTGACTTTGGAGAAATACATAAACATAACATAACATACAGTGTGGAAATACATTGATATTAATAAGAACTTAACATATAGCCACCGACATTGAAACATTGGGTTTCAATACAGGATGAAAACATTTGAACATAACATAATTTAATTTAAGAATAATTAAAATGAACAAATCTATTTAATGTTTAATAAAACTAAGATTGTTCGAATTGAAACAAACTATCTGATCACGCACGAACAATTGATCACTGCATTGGCAATGGGAATAACTTCACCAGGGGGCGTCGTAGAATCCCTCTGGTAGTCCGAACATCAGCGACGCGTGCGATGCCATCTTTTCCTTGAATGACTCCAGTTATGCGACCCAAAGGCCACTGTAGGGGATGTAGATGATCGTCCTTAATCAGGACCAGATCATCGATTTTGATGACTACGGGTGATGAACTCTTCCATTTATTTCTGGGTTGTAACTCCGGTAGATATTCGGAGGACCACCTCTTCCAAAAATGCTGGACGATTTTTTGAATTTTTTCAAAGCTTGAGAGTCTATTAATTGGTGGCTCAGTATACTCTGGCTATGCGACTGCTGTGAGTTTGCGACCGATCAGGAAATGACCAGGTGTTAATGGATCAAGGTCGTCTGGATCGTTGGAAAGTGGAGACAAAGGACGCGAGTTGAGGATTGCTTCAATTTGTACTGTTAACGTGACCATTTCTTCAAATGTTAATGGCACATCCCCAGCCATTCTTTTGAGATGAAATTTAGCTCGTTTCACGCCCGATTCCCAAATTCCTCCAAAGTGGGGTGCGCTTGCGGGTATAAATTGCCAACTGATGCCCTCTGTCGCCAGACAATCAGCAATTTTATCGTTACCCCCTTTAAGAATGTTTAGAAACGATTGCAGTTCGTTATTAGCACCCTTAAAATTGGTACCATTATCGGAATATATAGCATTAGACCTTCCTCTGCGAGCAACGAATCGCCTTAACGCGGCTAAAAAAGTTTCGGTACTTAAATCTGATACGATTTCTATGTGAACTGCCTTTGTGGAAAAGCATACGAATAGAGATAGATAACATTTAATTGTTTTTGAGCCGCGGCCTTTATGAGTTTTTATGCTAAAAGGACCAGCGTAGTCCACTCCAGTGGTCCAGAAGGGATATGACGCTGATACGCGTTCCTTTGGCAAGGCACCCATTTTGGGTAAGTTATTTATAGGTTTCGCGCGATAGCATTTTACGCAACTATGTACAACGCTTTTTGCCATATTTTTTCCGTGAATTGGCCAATACTTGTCGCGAATTGAACATAATAATTGAAGTGGACCTGCATGTCCTAATTTTAGATTCTCTTCTAGAAAAAGCAGTCGCGTAACGTGGTGTTTAGCAGGTAATATTATGGGGAATTTCTTTTCGAATTCCAAACTTGAATTTGCAAGTCTGCCACGCACGCGCAAAATTTTGTTTGAATCCAAATAAGGATTTAATGACAGAATGCTGGATTTTGAACTGATAGGTCTATTTTTGTTTAGATCGCAAATTTCTTGCGAAAATTCCTCGCCTTGAGTAAGTCTGATTACAGAAATAGAACCAACGTGTAATTCTTTGACCGATAGGGGTCCTAGTAGGCGCTTCGCTTGTTTAGATCTGCAATTTTTAGCGAACCGGTGACAATAGGCGTTAATTTAGAGAAACTTGAGACTGAATCTAATTTTATAATTTTTGCTTTATTTACAATGAGATTGCAAACCTTTGTTGGTTTTAACTCGGGAATATCTTTAGGCGTTTCGAATATTTTTGGTTAAGAATCGGGTGAATTTTTTAACCAATCTGGCCCATCCCACCACAATTTTGAATTTATGAGATCATTTGCGCATACACCGCGCGAGAGCGCATCCGCTGGATTGCTAGAAGAGGGAACATGACGCCACTGACATTCAATTGTGAGTTCTTGTATTTTCTTAACCCTCGTTGATACAAATATTTTTAGCAAATGAGGTGAGGTTTTTAACCAACACAAAACGACTGAAGAATCGGACCATAGGAAAATATTTGTGAAGGATAATCTTAATGAAGTCCTCACCTTTGAAACCAATTGAGCTAACAGAAGCGATGCGCATAGTTCTAGCCGGGGTATGGTAATAGTTTTTAGTGGAGCTACTTTACCCTTTGAACACAAAAGTTTGCAATTTGAGTCATGAGAAACACAATTTTTGGACAAAATGTATATACATGCGCCGTAGGCCTTTTCTGAGGCGTCAGCAAACTCGTGCAGTTCAAAAACATTGCCTTCTGAGACAACGTTTCTTGGAATTTTCAGCTTATTGAGATCAGATAAATTGTCGCGAAAGGTGTTCCATTGGTCGGCACAATTATCCGACACGGGTTCATCCCAATCCTTCTTTTCCAGCCATAAATTCTGCATGAGTATTTTAGCTTGAATAAGACACGCTCCAAGAAGTCCTAGAGGATCGAATACTTGACTGATCGTAGAAAGAATATTGCGTTTGGTGACGTTGCCCTTTGATGGTACATTAATTTGAAAGACTAGATTATCACTCAACGCATCCCAATGCAATCCCAACGTTTTTGAATTCTCGTTGGCACCGAGATTCAAAATAGACGTTTCATCTGTTTTCTTTATTTTAGAAAGGAATTTTGAACTATTTGAGAGCCATTTCGTAAGAGGAAAGCAGCCAGCTTGGAGGATGCTTGCAATCTGTTGTGACAGCACTATCGCTTCCTCAATTGAATCGGTACCGGAAAGCAGGTCGTCGACGTAAAAATCGTTCATTATAGTAGCACAAGCATTTGGAAACTTGTCAAAGGATTCTATGGCGAGTTGAGAAAGGCATCGAATAGCAAGAAATGAGGCAGCCGCAGTACCATACGTTAAAGTATTCAACTCGTAAGAATTTAGCGGAAGAGAAGGGTCTTCACGCCATAATATACGTTGATATGCCCTATCCTTGGGTTGGACAAGTATCTGACGATACATTTTTGTGATGTCTGCTGAAATTGCTACCTTGTATTGCCTGAATCTAAGTAAAATAGCTAGTAGGTCGTTTTGTATACGCGGACCAACACCTTGAAGGTTGTTTAACGAGTAACCTGATTTTGTAGGGCACGAAGCATCAAACACGACTCTTAGCTTTGTCGTCTTGCTCGCTTGGTTGATAATTCCGTGGTGAGGCATGAAATATTGATTGTCCGACGTATCATCGTACGGAATCCTTGACATGTGGTTTAAATTTTGGTATTCCCTCATAAATTTTACGTATTCTGTTTTTAGGATAGGGTTTGAACTTAGTTTGCGCTCTAAACTAAGAAATCGTGTTTTTGCATTGCTCTTGGATTCCCCTAAAAGTTGTAGGGAGTCCTTATATGGCATTGGTTGTCAAGGAAGTGGCTTTTACAGAATTGTTCCTCATCTGAGAGGACATGATCAAAAGAACACTCCTCGATTTCCCAAAATTTGGCTAATTGCTGTTGGACGTCCATGCCTTTGTCTGTTGACTTCTTACCCAAGAAACAAAATTTGTCAATTTTTGCGAAATTTGAGTGAATTACTGGACCAGATAGAACCCAACCTAATTGGGTTTCTTGTAAAATTGGAGAATTTTTTCCTAAATGGATTTTATTTTCTGATATTAGTTCGCAAAACAAAGATGCTCCCAAAAGTAAATCAATTTCGCCGGGAGTATCAAAGTTCGGGTCAGCTAGAGCGATGTGTTTAGGAATATCCCATGAGTTCATAGATGAACTGGAGATTTTTGCTTGAGGTAATGGCCCAGTTATTTCTTTAATTATCAAACAACTTATGGTTGAAGAGAATGAATTGTATCTCGACTTGATCGATAATTGACATCTACCTTCAATATTAGTTTTGCAATCGTTTACCCCATTTATTTGAGTAAGATCTGGAAGAATTTCTAAATTGAGAGACTCAGCCATGTTTTTTGTTATAAAATGACTTTGCGAGCCAGAATCAAGCAATAATCTACAAACTCGAATTCTGCCTGCCGAGTTAAAGACATTTATTATGGCCGTGGATAAAAGACATTATGTGTGGAGATCATTTTGTAGGGAACAAACGACCTGTTCCTGTGAACTGGTACCTTTTCCACATGCAACAGCGTATTGTGCTTGTATCTGCATTTTCTGCAACCGCCCATGCTGCAATCCGACAGCTGGTGCCCCGGACGCAAACAATTTGGGCATAGTTTTAATTTTCTTGCTTCGTTGATGCGCATATCAACTGATAACGCGGAAAATTCCGGACAATTGTAAATAGAATGTGAATTTTTACACATATAACATTTAAGGTTTGCAGAAAGGAATGCCCTTGATTGCGTTTTTGTTTTGGACTTTGTTTCTACATTTGGAGTTGAATCAATCTTTGAAAAATGCAAGGTATTTAACATGTCACATTTGGCATTCAAAAATTGCTTCAAATCCTCGAGCGTTGGCATGTTTTTATCGCCTGATTTTGATTCCCATGTTCCCATTCGCGCGCTGTTGTTTGCTCGAATTCTAGAAATTATTACTATAAGCATTGCGTCCCATGTTTCTATTGGTTGCCCCAAACTTTTTAACGACCGTAAATGTTGAGTTACAGTGTCCAACATATCACGCAAATGTGCCGCAGATTCTTTTTTGATTTCTTGTAAATTTAGTAACGCGCTAACATGATTTTGAATTAAGAGTCTTTTGTTTTCATATCGCTCGCACAGGAGAGTCCATGCTGTGTTGTAATTTTGTGAAGAAATTTCCATCGAACTTATGATTGAGCCGCATCACCTTCTAAGGCTGAACGCAGATAATAAAATTTTTCGATTCGGAATAGTGAGCTAGAATTATGAAATAATGAACCAAAAGTGTCCCGGAACTGCAACCACTTCGTATACTGCCCGTTAAATTTTGGTAATGAAATTATGGGTAACTTTGCGTTACTAGCATCGTGCTGCAAATTTGATTGCTGATTGCTTGGCGCCTGATTAATTATTAAAGCATGATTATTTAGTTCTTCTAAAAACGCCTTTGTTGTGGCTATTATAGCGAAAAAGTCGTTTTCAAAAATTTCAAAATCATCGGATTCTTTTCCCGAAACTTGCTCGATTTCATCTTGAATAACACGAAATTCATTGACTAAATCGTTAATCCTCTCCAATCGACATTCGATTTCTATAACGTTAGCGCGAGAAAGTTGTGTTTTATCGTTTTCATACACGGCTTGGCGGTCCGTAATGAATTTTTTAAAATCCGTTAATCTACTTTTTAATGCGCCGCGTTTACGAATATTGGGGTCTGTCATTGTTAACAGTACAAATTCCAGCGCGGAATATCGTTAAAGGATAATTGAAAAGGAATGTCGCTTACTTGTTAATTATTTTAACTCTCCTTGCTGCTGAATCGTCTTGGTGCTGGTTCACCAGGTGGTCTCTGAGGTGGAAGTCTGTACAGCTTTACGATAGTTTTCGTACAACGAAAGAACCGTTTGTTGACTAAGTTGCTTGGTAACAGATTTTCTATATCTCTTCCTTATGCACGTTTTGTATTCTTTGAAAAAAGATAAAATCCGTCACCATAGTAACATATTCAACAATACGATATTTTCGTTGTACGAAAACAATCGTATAGCTTACAGACTTCTACCTCAGGTCTCACAAAGGACTGGACGCTGCTTGTCGTGGATATCTTGACTTACGAACATCAGCTGCGAGCTTTTTGATTCAGCGCCAACCAAATCACTGGAAACTTGACTTTTATTGTAACCTTCTTTGTGGTGTATTTCAAATTTTACTGATATATTTAGGTTCGAAGGACCATGTTTACACTTGATTGTTTATTGAAACTTGATTAGGTTATTGAAACTTGATTAGGTTATTGAAACTCGTCTTATATTTATTTATATAAAGTTTATTGCGTAGAGTTTACAATAGGGACGCTCGTCACTTTCGTGCTATGCGCGTGAGGCTTCGACTCGCACTACTCACAATTCGCGCACTGCTTGCACCGCTTCGACTTTAACAAAAGAATCCAAATTCAAAAGGCGCAGATGCGTCACAAGTAAATACGTTCAACCTGACTTTGGAGAAATACATAAACATAACATACAGTGTGGAAATACATTGATATTAATAAGAACTTAGCAGATGTAATTCCTACATAAATAACAAATCCCAATCCCGACATGCTAATAATCCAGCGCATGAATTTTTTTTAAGACATATCAGTAATCAACGTGGCATCGAATGGATTATACTCGAATTTGTAAAAATTGTTTAAAAACATTACCTCGCCAGGGTAGGAAATTGCACTTAGTATTATACATATATATAAATATTTAACATTTAAGAAAAATTCAAAATATATTTATATTATTTTTGTGTTACATATTTAACCCTATTCCGTATCCAAAACGTTATTATAATAGCTCGATGTTATGTTATCATAACATATTAAAAGTGGTTAAATATTGTTATGAATAACATTTTAACTACGGGGTAGGGCGGGTTATTTTATTTATAACAATATCCACCCTATCCAGTAGTTAAAATGTTATTCATAATACTGTTTAACCACTTTTAATATGATATGATAACATAAAAGCAAGCTGTTATAATAACGTTTTGGATACGGAACAGGGTTGAATATCTACCAACATAGTCTAAAACTTATATTATTTGAACAACGGATTCAGTCGTGAGTACTTTTTGTGAATAAGTGCAAAAAATTATTTTTTTTTATAAGGTAATAATGAAAATGTAAACCAAGTTCCTGATTTGAATGTTCAAAATCCACCTCCTCAACATCATCAGCAGCGACTCCAACACGGTCTTAAATTGAAATTGCCCACACCCGATAGGGAGTGTTGTGTCTGTGGAAGTCCAGATGATAGGCAGAGACTACCAGCATCTGCTGTTTTGGAGCTTTGGATAAGGAATGGGATTTATTGCCATAGCAACAATAGAACTTGAGCCGAACATATCTTTGATGGGTATTTTTCAGCCGATTCGATTCTTCGAATAGAGCAACCTTATTAATATATTAACAAATAGAGTTAAAGTTATAGAGCGAAAACAATCTTTCGATTTTGATTCACCAGCATTAAACGATAGTGATTACACTTGTCTGACTGGTGTAAACAGTACCCAATTTAATGCAGTATTAAATTCTTTGGAAAAGGCCACACCAAGAAGACATATTTCAAAGAGAAATTGTCTTGGAATTTTTTTAATGAAATTGCGATGTGATCCTTAACACCAAATAATATCCATGATATTTGGTCTAAGACCAACTCAGAGATCACTTATCAGTGAGATTTTTCATGATGTAAGGATTAAAAATGATTCTCTAATGGACGAGAATAAGAGTACAAGACACTTTTGGCTACATTAGTTTACGTTTTGAATTTTACATAAGTTTAAATCACTTTTCTGCAAAAATCCTAAACAGAAATCTAAAATGCAAAAAATTAGCTATTTTGCAAAATTTGTACTGTTATTCCCACCCATTAATAATTATTAATAACGTACTTACTTATTTTGTGTTGTATGTATTCTAAATTATATGAAATAGCCTGATAATCTCAGAAGCGAAAGAGCACTAGCTATATTATTAAAACTATATTTCATAAAGGCACCATTTTTAATTGAACTTAATTATTAATTAACAATTTTTTAATATTAGATTCTTTCGAGTTTAATGACCAATTTCGTTCCTACTTATCTCGGCTATAACCACATTACACGGGATGAATATTCAAATGTTCATGGTACCGCTACTTCAAATCTTTTATGTACAGTTAATCCAAATTCTGTGGTTGTTCTGGTAGATTGTACATACCTATCCACACAAAAACCAAGGGACCATCAATCACAAAGGATGACGTATTCAATTCCAAAAAGGGAAAACCTGGTCAAGTTTTTCGTGGCAGTTGCACCTGATGGGTATATTTTAAATGTTTCTGGCCCGCATGCTTGTGATGGAAGAAACAATGACTCAGGAATATTTAGTGCAATGGGTAATGAACCGGTACATTACAAATATTTATAAACGATTAACCTCGAGGTTAACTCACTTGTATTTTTTAATAGGATGGATTTTCCAGTTTCTTCCGTGAAAACGACACTATTATTTTTGACAGAGGTTATCGTGATTCTGTAGCTTTAGGCAATAATTTAGGCCTGAATGTTTTAATGCCATCTTTCATTACTCGTGGAAACAGACAACTAGCTACACAGCAAGCAAATAATTCGAGGTAAAAAAAGTATTATCATGTATAAAATAAAATCTAATTTAAAAAAAAAATATTATTAACACCTATTCCAATTTTTATTTCATAAGGTACTTTTTTGTACAGCAGTTCAGATCCAGTAATAAGCAGATTTTTGTTTAAATACAATCTTAAAAATGTTTTTACCTTACGTTTTATATTATAGGCATCTAAAACAGCTCATCTTTGTAATTTATTTTACATTAAAAGTAGTTGATATTGTCTTTAATAGGATTGGCCCTTACTCCTTTTAATAATTTAAAATCTATTAACTAAATAATCTATTGAACACAATTTTGCACTACAAAATACTTTCAGATTAGTAACAATGCTTAGATGGGTTATAGAAACAGTATTTGGCAGATTGCAAAACAAATATCATATATTGAGAAACACTTGCCCGAACAAACCTGATATGGACACTATAGGAAATATTTACAAGGTTATATTTATTAGTGAATTTATGATAAAAAATAAATATTTGATTTCAAATTCAGGTTTCTAGTGCTCTTTTGAATGCCTTTTTACCTCCAATAAACGCGAATGGTCCCGAAGATGAAAAATTTTGTAGGATTGTATAAGACCGATTAAATCAGCCTAATCATCTTTTTAACCGGTTAATTGAAGAAAACTTAACCCGAAGGCATCTACAATGGCCAGTTGTAGATGCATTCCAAGATCTTCAAGATTTTCCCATTTTATCAGAAGACGATGTCCAAGATTTGACCCTTGGAACATACCAAATTAAACTTGCCTGTGCACACACGTCTTCCCATATGCAAGATAGCAATTATTTAATTCGACTACATCTTCAACCTAATCAATATGATGGTGAACACTTGTTACGAGCATCAATTCCATCTTTTAGGTATTGAAATTACACTTACACTTACTACTTGAGTTCACTTCATATTGTGCAATGGAGGGAACTCATTTGCTGCTTGGTACATGTTCAATACTGCTTAGTATATTAAGCATCCGTAACACCATTCTACCTAGTAATATTTTTGGTACGTTTTTTGTAGATTTCAAGGAGCAATTGAAAGGAAATGTTTTATATCATTCAATTCCTACCTAAATGGACCTGAATGGGCATGTATGTGCAAATCTGGCGCTAGAGTGTTGGGAATGTGTGGACATGTAGCCTCCGTAATATGGTTTCTTGGTTATTGACGCCATCAACTGAATATTAAATATCCTTCCAAGGAAGTGTCGGAGAATATAATTGATGAAGCTGGTTTGAATTTATAACGTGAAAATATAATTAGTCTCTTAAAGGCTAGTGGATTAGGCCTACAGGGGAACCACTTAAAAAAAAACACGCCCCGTACTCTACCTCAGTGGTGGTGTGGAAATGAGTACATTTACATATTATACCTATTTTGAAAACTAAACAATAAAAAATAACACCAAAACACTTAGTTTAATTAATGCACCGGCAATAAAAAGGAGAACTTTCTGTTATACGGTTTAATAAATCTTCAACTAAAAAGTTAGGTTAGGGTTGACTTTCTATTTTTTCAAGTGACATTTGTTACAGTGTTGCCATTTTGAACAAGAATTTGTTTAAATAATCACTTTTTAAACATTAATATCTCAAAAAGTGTTTTTTTTTCAACGTTAAAACTTTGGGAAATTCATTAGTTTATGGTCATGTACAAGTGTGCAAATGGAGAATGCTGCGAGTGAAAATTGATTCTGGGCCCAGAGCCCGACATCCTCCTTTTATTTTAATAATTTTAATATCAACTATTGGATACGTTTTATCCAGTTCGAAGGTTTTAATTTTTTTAATTGGTTTATTTTCCAATAAACCTACTTTTTTCAAATCTTCTAAACTCATGTTTAATTTTTCTTGCACAAACAACAAGATTAACAACAACCGTCACTCACAGTGTAATTATCTATAATGATTGAATTTACACAGAACAAACTAACTAATTATTACAAAAATAATAAGGAGGTTTCTTCCCCCGCACTCAGATAAACAGCATTGCAGTTTTTTCCTATTTTGATAATTTTCAGAAAACAGGAAATTTGCATTATTTAAATAAAAACAGGACATATTTTATGTGCATTAATTAAATTAAAAATATTACTTTTATTTTTTGATAAACACAATTTTAATTTCCAATATTTCATTCACAAAAACTTGCACTACGTCGTCGTCTTTGCTTGATTCAACGTTGGTCTATATGTATTATTTAAATAAAAACAGGAAAATTAAATAAAAAATAATACTTAAAAAATTATTTAAAATTTTAATTTATTTGGATGCGCACGCAAATTTTAAAAAATTATTTAAAATTTTAAATTATTTGGATGCGCACGCAAATTTTCCAGAAACGCACGACGCTAATGACGCGAGGTACTTATTTATACACATTCGCGAGTGTGATTATCAAATGGCTCGGCAGCTACGACCGCTAAAGCGTTGACCACTACACGTCACTTGAATGTCATTCGGGACTGACGGATTTAAAATCGCTCCGTGTTTTTCGCAAGTTGTGCGGGCTATATCGCGGTAGTATTTGTGAGTGTTGGCGGATCGTCTAGATTGGCTTACGGAGTATCTAAAGATTGTATAGTTGTGGCTGTGGACCTTTTAATAGACAATATTGGTAATTTTTATTTTTTTTTATTGACTTTTGTGACACTTGTGACTGGCGCTGTCTGTCAGTGTCATCTGACATTTTTCAAATCTGACATCTGTCAGTTAGTTTCGTGTGTGACATTTTTCGTGACAGCTGTAAAAGTGACAGCGGTCAAAAAACTTTTGTGTAGAACACTTTTGTTGACATCTGTCAACTTTTTAAACTTTTTTTTTTGTGTGACGTCTGTCAGTTTTTATTTTCGCGATGTGTGAGGAATACCTCAAAATCAACTACAACATCAACAATCCGTCGGGTTCCGGGTTGAGGCCCAAGACAAAAAGTAAGTCAAAGGACAAAAAATCCAAGTCTAAAACTTTAAATAAAGACTTGTCAGAAAAGGTATTTAAAGAGGTAACTAACGACTTCAACCATTCTGGAATGAAGGATTTGGTAAATTCATTTTTAAAAAATCCATTTTATTTCATATATCAGAGGAATCGCCGATTAGCCATTCATGTTGCGACTCTTGAAGACCACAAATCGTTGATGGACAATTTGGAAAAAACAGAATTTCACACTTTTTCTACTGATGACAGCAAAAGTTTTGCTTATGTGGTTGAGGGTCTTCCCTACAATGCTGATACGCAAATAATGATTGAGGAATTAAAAGAAGATGGAGTTAATGCGAAGAAAATGTCTCTTATAAAACGATCGAGATAGTCAAGCTATCAACTTGTCACAGATGGCAAAACTAATTTAAAACACAACATACGATACTTATATCATTCAAAGGTACAATTCCGAGAATACATAAACAAGAAGTTAATTTCGCAATGTTACCGTTGTCAGGAGTGGGGGCACACGGCAACAAATTGCAAAGCGAGTTTTAAATGCTTAAAATGTGCAGAGGAACACTCTACCCACCTTTGTAAAAAATCCCCAATGTCTCCGACTAAATGTGCCAACTGTTTGGGGGATCATCCTGCAAATTCCTCAAATTGTCCTGTGTATTTGAAGAAAATCGAATTTAGGAATAAATTTAAAAATAACACAACATCTACCAGTAAACCTGTTTTCATTCCCGCTCCTGCACCTACATCGAATGCATGGGTAAACAGAATTCCTGCCAGAGCTTCCCAGTCTCCTGCTACAATCTCCAATTCAGGGCAGGTAACGCACAGGTCTGCCCCCAGGGTTGAGGAAACACAAAGGTCTCCCCTGACGAATAATGCTGATATCTTCACAGAATTGGGTGAGGAAATGACGAAGCTGAATGATTTGGTTGATTTGCAGTTTATGCTTAAAGCTACGCGCATTCTAAATGAAAGACTTGTTAATTGCATTAGATTATCTGAGAAAATCACTGTTTATACTCAATTTTATAAAGATCTAGATAATGGATTATTCCAGAATTAAGGTGGTTTCTTGGAATGCAAATAGCGTTAAAGACAAGAGGTCTAAGATTTCTGAGTTTCTCCGGCTTAACGATGTGAGTATATTTTTGATAAACGAGACTAGACTTGATAATTCTATTTCTTTCAAAATTAGAGGTTACACCATCGTCAGAAAGGACAATAACACGCGTTCTGGCGGTGTTGCTATCCTCGTTAAAAGTGATATTCCCTTCCTTTTGGTTGACTCTCCCCCTACTTCTCTTCAAACTTTAACTATTCAATTAAACAATTCTATTTTCATTACTGCTGCTTATAACTCTCCCTCTAACCATTTTTGTTCCCGGGACATTCTAAACTTACTAGATATGTCCAACCAGCATCTAATTATCGGTGATTTGAATGCCAAACACCGAAATTGGCCGAATGTCCGCGGGAACAAAAATGGTACTACTCTTCAAAATGTTATTGAACTTTCTAACGCTATTCTTCTTCACACTCCAACTCCTACTCATTTCCCCTTCAATGGTCAATCACCATCCACTATCGACATCGTCATCAACAAAAATGTTTCGGATCTTACCGATCTTGTTGCTTTGGCTGACCTTCACTCAGATCATAACCCTATTTCTCTTCTTCTTCAAATTAATCCTATTTCACCTTTCACCTTCACAACGCGCAAATTCACCTTTAACCCCTTGACATACAATGACGAGTTAGACTCCTCATTTATTTCCTGTGCCACTGCATATTTTGACGAGTCTAACTCGTCAAGAGCAAATTTCGGCGGATGCGGCGCAGTTTGTACTTATATTACTAAGTTGCTTCACTTTTGCAACGATTCTCATTTGATTATAATATTCTAGATGCCCCACCCTCCCATTTTCTCAACAATAACAGCAAGCGCATTGAAAGTAGTAAATAAGGACTTTGCACGCTTATATTACTATTTTTCGGTCGCATCAAGTTTCGTTTAATTTGCATGTCAAGGGGTTAATAACGTTAAATCTTTCAAATCAATTCTTGACACTAAAATTAATCTACATTCCGAGTTTTCTAATACCAACGAGCTAGAAGAGTCAATTATAAAATTTACCTAAGACATTTGGGAAACGGCTGAGGCTTCATTTCCTCTTATCGAACTTTCTTCCTTTACTAACTCTATTCCTTCCGATACTTTAGCTAAAATTGCTCTTAGGAATCGGGCGCGTAAAATTTGGCAACGCACAGGTCTACATGAAGACAAAGTTAAAATTCGAATGCTTTCGCGTGAAATTAGTAGTGAAATCAAAGAGCACAGGAATCGGAATTGGTCCAGGGTTCTAGAAAAGATTAATTCTGGGAAAAAATCCCATTGGAATATAACAAAAAATGTTAAAAGGGGTCCTCAAATAAAATGGGTCTGTTGCTATGTGCAATTTAGACAAAGCAAATATGATTGCTTCAGTTTTTGAATCCGTACACCAAATTGAACCCTATTCCAATCAAACTCAAGTCAAAATTACTCGTACAGTTAACAAATTCATTTTCGATAATCGTTCTAATCAGAGGTGGGATTTTATTTCTCTGGCGATATTTATCACTTCGCC
Organism: Stenus bimaculatus; assembly: GCA_963971135.1. Taxonomy (NCBI): domain Eukaryota; kingdom Metazoa; phylum Arthropoda; class Insecta; order Coleoptera; family Staphylinidae; genus Stenus; species Stenus bimaculatus. Next base: position 33,061,553 of record OZ020183.1, on the reverse strand, counting down.
AAAACGTCATGGTTTTCCGCCAATACGTCATGACTTCCCGCGTCAAGCGATAAATATCGAAATCGGTATTTTGTTTCTCAAAATATCGCTATTTACATGCGGTATCCCATGGATACCTATCGCAAGGAGTAATACAGGCGATACGCGTTTCGCCACGTTCGTTATCGTACACATAACCTCAAAATTTAAAATTTGTGTGTGAAGAAAAGTGCAAACAACTGTAAAATGTATGGAATGAAGATACTATGAAATGTAATTATTATGCATATTCAAATTAATATCTTTTCGTTTGTATAAAGATTTTTTTCCAAAAGTGTATTATTAAAAGATTTTCAAGTTTGAGGTAATTGAGGATGGATAATATGCTTTGGGAGGAGCAGTAACAAAAATTAAACACTGATGGAGAGACATTAAGACTGTAATACAGTTGAAAAAGGTAGGATACAATTTTTAGTCTCTATAATACCAAAATTTAATATTCATTCAGGCAGAGTTAAAGCAAAAATGCTAAAATTTAACAAAAATTGATATTGAACAGGAGGATATTGCACATTGCATCCGAGTCGGTTTGGGAACAAAATTTTGGTAACAAATTGTGCCCGTCTAAAACGGCCTTTAGGTTTAGACCTAAGGTTTTTTCTCTCACCGGGTAAATAATATAAAATCATAAGTTAAAATAGGTAGGTGTCGAGTGTGGTTTGGTATTGTTTAATAGCTTTTTTAAATTTACTTTTAGCCAAAAAACCTATAATTTCCAATAATGAAAGACTGAATATGTTCCCATTTTAAACTTTATAGTTAAAATCCATGTAACAAATAAGTCAGGCTATCATCGAACTCCCACTCAAGTGTGGGACTTTAGTAAGAACAATACTAAAAAGGTGACTTATTCGAGACTCGGGCTAAACTTGTGGTTCTCTTGACTTTAAAAGTAGATCAATATATTTTTTGAGTTTACTTTATAAATACAATACCATTCAAGACTAACCGATGATTTTCAAAATAAAGAGTTATAACGTTTGGTCTAAATTGCCCTGCATTAAATAATAAAGAAAGCAATTTCTAAAGATGGTTTCAAAATGATTAATTTGTTCAATAGATTAAATTTTGAAATTTAAGGAATTTCCTTATTTTTCAACACAATGTGTAGAATTTCAATATTGGTGCGCAGGCAGGATTCTGGGAGAATGTTGTCTTTCCCAACAAAAAATGATATAATAATCAAAAATATAGAAGTATATTTTTTAGTACAAACTGAATAAACATGTTTATATAAATAATAATGTATATTAATTTTTAGCCCCTAACCATAGATGCAACAATCTGGATGAGCTTGGAGTGGTATTTTTTCCTTTTGATGTAATTATATGCTCAAGATTTTTACCTGGATTACATGAGTAAAATCAATGCAACTGATATAAAGTCCATGAGTCGACTCAAGTAAAGTTTTCCCAACATAACATACAGATGTTTTTTGTTAAATCGGTAGTTGTTTTAAGTATTCGAGAATGTGCCATCATCTTTTTAAACATCGACTCCGTTATAGAAAATAAAATTGAAAGTTGTACCAGTCAGTTAAGAATTTTAAGCAAATTCATAGAAATATGTGCTACCCCGGGCACAAGTTTCAGCTATGTTAAGTTGTATAGTGAATTTAGGGTTTCAAAAGAGGTGGAGGCATTTTTTAATATTTCGGTCAAGTTTCAGCAGAAACAAATGATGGCACATTTCTGAATATAAAAAAACAAGAAACATCTCTGTCTTATGTTAGGGAGACTTTAGTGCAGTCGGTTCTCCTACTAATAATTCAAGGAAAGTTTTAATTTTGTACAAACCTAAAAAAGAAACTGTAAATAAAATGATTTGATTTTATCAATTTCTTGGTATCTTTCTTGGTCCAAATGCACAAACGTCTTGTAACACGGAGCCTTCGCGGTATTTAAAAAACTTAACCGTTTTAGCCGTCTTGATAAGCCCATCTTATTAATTTTTACCCTTTTGAAAATTAAATTATAGTATTATTCATTATGGTGATAAAGGGTTTGGTTAGTTTAGGTATAGTTTGATACTTCTTTTTACGGTAAAGGTTTTTAAATTATTTATTCTGGTGATACGGGGAGGTTTGGTTAGCTTCGTTAAGTACAGGTTGATACTTCTTGATACGGTAAAGGTTTTTAAATTATTTATTCTGGTAATACAGGGGAGATAGTTTAGGGATAGTTTAATTTTATTTTTATGTTACTTTAGTTTTTATCCATGTTACGCTACTTTTTTTTGAAACGACAAAGATTTTTATAATATATTTTGCTATTTAGTTAGGTTTGTGTTAGAAAAATATCGTTATTTTTGGCTAATAAATATAAATTTGAATAAAGTTTTGTAGGCGCCGAAGGTGCATGGTGGCGCCATCTTTCGGAAACGCGTTTTATTAGGGAATGCACTATTCAGCACTCTCACCCCTTTCTTTTATTGGACCATAATGTCTCACATCATGGGGACATGTTGGTCACAATAAGTCCTGCCACTTCATTGATAGCCAGCGATAGCTGAGCTGCGACAGTTCAATGCCATCTCTTTTAACTACCCTGACCAAAAAACATCATCGCTGTGAAAATCTTTGTTTATTTTGGAATTTTGTGAATGTTTGCCTCAACCTTTTGTTGATACGAAATAATTGTTTAAATCTAAAATATCTCTACCACTTTGTAAATCCATTTTATCAATTCTAATGCTCAAACCTCCACCTTCTAGAAACTTCTTAAGCTTTTCCTTTAATTTAGTGGTGTACTTTGTTTTACTTTTGGCTTTCTTTTAGACCTTACAAAAGTGATGCTGGTCAACAGATATTTTTCCTAGAGACTACAGGAATTAGCATTAAGAAGAAGAAATGTTTTTGTTGCCAGTTCGAGTAAATCAGAGTAAACCGCAAACTTTAAGATTTATTTTTACCAGTAGTCACTTCTTTATTAACTGTTTAATGTGTCAATGCCTGCATTATTTAGTAAAACAGACTGGTTTAATGGTACGATACAATTTTTATTAGAAATTTAGTAGTTTGCCGATAATATGGCAACTCGAAGGTTGAAGAAATCAATTTAACTTTATAAAAAGTACTTTTTCCTCTGGAAATAACGTCTCTCTTTTTCGACTTCATTCACTATAGGTAAAAACTTAGTAATTGCACTATAAATAATTAAATTACAATTTACAAACTTGCGTTGCGTTCGCATTATGTATTTTGTAAAACTTTTTTGAGGTTATGTTTTTCGTTATTTTGATTTCTTGTATTTACATTTAAACGACGTGAAGTTCGCCCGTATTCGAAAATGTATAGAATATAGACAAAATATCATCGGCAACGTCGCTTGGCGATATCTCGATTCATACCGCTTCGCAAGGCGATATGTCGGGAAACAAAATACCGATTTATCGAACGAGGTGATAAATGACTGGCGATACGTATCACTAGCGATATTTATCACCAGAGAAACAAAATCCCACTTCTGGAGAATGTTTCATTTAAAGATTTCTCCACTTCCCCTCAGAAAATTAAAAATTTAATTAGAAAACTTAATGTTAAAAAAGCTCCTGGAGATTATGGTATTTCCAACAAAATTTTAAAGTGTCTCACCAAAAAAGCCTTTGTTCAAATATCTTATTTTATTAATCATATTTTTAAATTCAAATATTTTCCGGATTGTTGGAAAACGGCAAAGGTTATTCCGATTCCTAAGAGCAATAAGGCCCCTTCAGATCCTCATTCTTACAGACCTATCAGCCTTCTGCCCACACTTGGCAAAGTCACTGAAAAAATTATTCAAAGGAAACTGAACAACTTTATCGAATCCAAAAATATTCTTTCCAATTTTCAATTTGGATTTAGGACTAATCATTCTTGCATTCATCAGATTGCAAGAATTGTGAATGAAGTTGTAATGGGATATAATCAGCGTAAAGTCAGTGCAATGCTTTTGTTTGACATACAGAAAGCATTTGACCGAGTTTGGATTGAATGGTTAATCTATAAACTTATTAATCTAAAATTTCCTAAAACTCTTATTCTCCTACCTTTCGTCACCTCACTTCTTTGTTTCTGTCAATGAATCTGAATCTCTTCTTAAAAATATTGGGGCGTGTGTACCTCAGGGGTCCATCTTAGCTCCAATACTTTTTCTTCTTTACATCAATGATATCCCAAAGATGCCGCAGACTCTTCTAGCTCTCTTTTGCGGATAATACAGCCATTCTTAATAGTTCTTTAAAGAAAAGAAAAGAAAAATTTTATTCATTCTCGAGTTATTCTAAATTATTAAGAAGGGGTTGATACGATGCTTTGGATTGTTGCAATGTTAAGGTTGAAGCAAAAAACTTCGATGTTTCTTATATCCAACTTTATTACTGTAGAGTATTAGCCTCTTCCAATCGAGAAGCTAACAACTTCGTAGGCCTATACAAGATCTAATCCAATTGTTAATCTTTGTACAAACGATGAGTTGAACGGGAAAGTCACTTCACAGTTACCAGATACCAATATAGTAGATAATTTATCGAATATTACCATAGATTTCACTAAAGATTTGATTTTCGATGACCCCATCGTCACAAGCTTTGAATCTATTAATTCTGTTGTCTCTTGTACCGGCCTGATCAGCGAGGCTGACAAAAATAATAATTCAAACAACGCCTCCCAAGTCATGGTCATGAATGATAACATCGATAATTTATTCATAGAGAATTTACCCACACATGCGAATGTAAATTATGACTTAGAAGAAAGTTTCAAAACCAACATAATACCACAAAAAAATTTTAACAGAACAATTAATCTATCTAACGTTAACTTCACATCTGACGAGTTGGACATTCTTGACCTTGGCTTTAAGTTTAACATATTTAGAGACTGTAAACCAACAGAGATTGAAAGACTGGGGGTTGAAGTTTTGAATATACTGGACGGCATACAAACCGATAATATTGATATTTTAAAAAAACACAAACATTAAAAACCTTAAACTCAATTGCAAACAACATTAATAGCAAACAAAAATTCATCAATAATAACACTTTCGATAAATTAACAAAAAAGATTATAAAAGAAGACCTTGTCTTGAGCAAAGCAGATAAAGGCAATAGTTTGATTATCATTGATAAAGATTATTACATAAAATGCACCTTGAAATTCCTAGAAGAAAACAATTTTGAAAAGTTAACTAGAGATCCTTCCACAAAATTCAAGCAGATTTTAAAAAATACAATTAAAGCTTCAGTACTACCAAACGTCAACCCCTTTATGTTCATTTCTTCCAACCCCTTAGTCCCCAAACTGTACACTCTTCCAAAGATTCACAAAATCATAAACCTTGATGATTTCAATACAAATAATACATGCCTACCAGTTAGACCAGTAGTATCTTTCTCTGGATCACACACTTACAACTTAGCCCGATGGCTCAATGAATCTTTGAAGGAGGTTACTGGTTTTGTGAGCGAATACGCAGTCAAGAACTCTTACTCACAGACACAGAAGTTATCGGATTTCATTTTTGAAGATCATTACATTCTAGCATCATTTGATGTTGTCAACCTTTTTACAACGGTCCCAACAAAGGAATGTATTAGCCTTGTTGCCGAGTTACTGGTTTCTTCCAGCCTGTGTGACAGCGATGTAGATTCGTACTTAAATCTGTTGGACGTTGCGCTCGAACAAAATTTCTTCACCTTCAACAAATGTTTCTACAAACAAGTGGATGGTTTAGCTATGGGCTCACCACTTAGTCCCCTTCTAGCAGAAATTTTCATGCATGACTTGGAGAGAAGATTGTTCGGAATGCACACAGTTCTAACAACCAAAATCAAATTCTGGGCGAGATATGTTGACGACATACTGATAATATTTGATGGCAACACAAATGAAATTAACGAGTTGTTATCTATTCTAAACAGATTACATAATAACATAAATTTTACTCTGGAACTCAGTAATGGTAGACAGATAACCTTTTTAGATCTTAACATATTCATAATGAATAAGTCAGTTAACTTCTCTATCCACAGAAAACCTACTTACACCGACACAGTAATACACTACAATTCTAATCACCCGCTGTCACACAGGCTGGCAGCATTTGGTAGTATGGCGTATAGGTTATTTACTATACCCATGAGATACGATGACTTCTGCAACGAGATTAACCTGATCAGGCTGGTAGGAAGAAGCAATGGCTTCCCAGATCAAATAATTAAGAAAATTATTTCAAAAACAAAACTTAAACTTAATTACATAGATTCATACAACGCAGATGACATCGCAGGAGCCACAACAACGGTTACCTCATACGGAAGTTTACCCTACTACAACAAAAAATGTTTGGACCTACTAAATTTATTTAAACCTTTTAAGACCAAAATATCCTTCAGAACTCCGAAGTATTTTAGTAGTCTCAAAAATAATAAAGATAAGTTATCCAAACTTGATAAAAGCGGTGTATACAAACTTAATTGTGGCTCCTGCGATGCCAAATACGTAGGACAGGCGAGGAGGGCGTTTAGGGTCAGAGTCGGCGAGCATGATTCAGCCATACGTCTAAAAAGGCCTAACTTGTCACATTTTGCTGAGCACATTATTGATTCTAAACATGCTTTCGACAGGGACAAAAACGTTGACATCCTTCACAACACCGAAAATTACAGAATCAGAAAAATTTAGAAATATTACGAATTGAAACAAACAATAATAACAGAACCTTAAACATCCAAGTAGAAAGTCAACACAAGTCATTTATTTTGTCCTTGTTGAAAGCATTTCAATAAATGTAAACTTATTACGCTACGTACTGTTGACCAACAGACACCCGGTATATACACACAGTTGTTAACTTCAGTCGTCGAAAGCGAAATGGCAACACTGTACGATCATCCACGATCACTGCTCGTCGATCTGACAGTGAAACCCTTAAGTCTGTCACACTTCACTTACTCGGTCTGCTGAGTTAGAACCTTAAAACGTCAAATTAATCAAGTTTATTAATTTAAGTTAAGTAATCCTTTAACATCCTGTATCATGCTTAAGTGGCAAAGAAGAAAAATAAAAAACGCAAAACCGTTAATTGACGGATCCAATCACAACGACCAATTTTTACAAATGGACAAACGGACAATGGTTTTTTCACAACACGTTTTTTGAAGTATTTCAATAGGATTGTTTTAGCTTCAAATTATATGTTTTTGAATTTTCTTATACCCAACTTTATGGTGAGTTGGCATACACAGTTGGTGTCTGGTAGCTTTTGTAATTTTTACCCTTATTTTTAGATAGACAACTCCTCGTTTTTTCACGTTTTCCGACTTTGTCTTATATTTTTTAATTACCTTAAGGGTCTTACATGTTATTAATGTAACAAATATTTAGATTGTAAGTATACATATACATAAATGGTGAAGTTTTTCTAAAATATTGTAATTTAGGTTCTTAACTAAGCCTGATGATGAGACGTCACGTCTCGAAATCGATAGCTGTAAGCCGTAATTTGGCTGCTTGTTAGCCTGTTTGTATAGGCCTACGAAGTTGTTAGCTTCTCGATTGTAAGAGGCTAATACTCTACAGTAATAAAGTTGGATATAAGAAACATCGAAGTTTTTTGCTTCAACCCTAACATTATTCTAAATTATTTCAGTACTTGGAAAATTAAAATTAATCCGGAAAAAAATGAATCAATTATGTTTCATCGTAAATTTAAAAATGTTCTTACCACTCAACCATTTCATCTTAACGGGCACATTATACCAATAAAATCCTCGGTTAAATATCTCGGCATTCACTTGGACACTAAGCTTCTTTTTAGAAAACATTTCTCAGTCTATTAAGAAGTCTTACCAAGCACTAAATTCTTTGTATCCCCTTTTGGCAAAAAATTCTGTACTCAACATGCATAACAAAAAATTAATTTACACACCCACTCTCTGTTATGGTGCACCGATCTGGGTCATGTCAGCCAAGACAAACATAAAGAAACTACAAATTTTCCAAAACAAGTGCCTTCGTTTAATTACGGGAATGGATAGGTTCACTAGAATTGACCAGCTCCATGAAGTGGCTAAGATTCCAACTGTTACTGATTTTGCTTTTAAATTAGCCCAACGCTTCTTGGATAGGGTCAGTTCTAGTGAACACATCCCTTTCATTCATTCTCTTTCCACGTTCATTCAAGATCATCCTAATATCACTTTTCGTCATCAATCCCCTGCTCACCGTATTTTTTCTTATTATGAAATGCGGTGAACAAGATTTAATTTCCTTCCTTTCATCTTGAATTCATCTTTTCTTTCTCTTCTTTCTTTCCTTTGTTCTTTAAATTCAATTTTTTTTTAGTTTCGTTTATCAAAAAGTCACATATGAAATTGGTGTGGATAATTCTCAGAATTCCCCCAGCCCTATTGATTATATAATTATTAATCACATATGATTCTCAAATAATTTTAGTTGCATTTATATATTTCTTTATTATTGTTTTATTTAAGGATATGCTTAATTGTAGGAGCCTTATGTATTTATTTATTTCATTTGTACTTTGTTAATTGTGTGAAAATGAAAAACTTATTAATTGGTAATCGTTGACAAGTTGCGCAAAAATTCAGGTTTCGAATCCACACCGCCGAGCTTTTTTTAAATTCTACGACGACGGCGATTTTTTCAACGTTTAAACATTAATTTCAAAATTTGAAATTTAATCGCGCGCGGACGGTTGGACGTACCGACAGCGCCATCTGCTACCGAAACACGCAACCCTAAGATGCACAGTTGGTTGCAACAACAGCAGACCACAGAGGTTAGACACGACGATCACAGAACCCCCGACGAAACGTCCCGAACTCTGAGGTTAGACTTCGACGACCACGACCGAAGACTTAGATTAGCTTCGCGAACCACCACCCACGAACCGTTAGACCACCCACGAACCGTCCCGAACATTAAGGTTAGACTCCGAACGAGAATCCGAACACAACCGAAGACTTAGGTTAGATCCCCGAACCAAATTCCGAACATACCCGAAGATTCCCGAACGAGGTACCGCATATATTAGCTACTTTACTATTTCAGATGCATCTTGAACAATTTTAATATGACTATGTCATTCTGCTATAGAAACTTGTATAATTTTAGTTTTATTTGTGTTAAGTACCAAGGAGTTGATAGAACCCCATTCATGAAGACTATTTTACTATATCGTCTTTATTTCTAATGATACATGAAATGTCATCAGCGTATTGTACAATTTTTCCCACTTGTATATGTTTAAGTCGTTTACATAAATTACAAAAAGAACGGGTCCCAAGATGCTCCATCGAGGAACACCTCTGGGTACCACCCTTATTTGGGAAAATGTTTTATTCCATAATATACAATGAGACCTTCCTTCTAAGTAGTTTTTTACCAAAGCCAATGGTGTACCGCGAAAACCATAAAAATCGGATTTTTGTAAGAGCACCTCATGATCCACCATATCAAACGCTTTCGGGAAATCGAAACATACGTTAGCAACTTTCTGGCCTTCTTCAATTGCATTTAGGATTGTTTCATAAGCAGAAGTTAACGCATCTTTTATAGATACTCCTTGTCGGAAACCAAATTATGATTCCGATATTAGGTTATATTTGTTTAAAAACTCAATTAGTCCCATTAAGAAGACTTTTTCTAAAATTTTAGAAAAAAACCGATAACAAAGAAATAGGCCTATAATTATGTATTAATGAGGGACAGCTTTAACGTCCTTTTGTAATGAATTAGTATATTGGGATTTTGGTATTAAGGACACAAAAGAAAACAACGATTTTGTTACATTCAGCTGACTATTTTCGGTTTAACGGTTAAACCTTCTGTTCCTGATATTAACTTTTCAAATTAATATTGTATCGTAGCAATTATTTAAGTGTGCTATAAAAAAATGGGTTTTGTATAAAAATAGTTGTCAATATAATAACATTAAAACATAGTTGCCGCATTATTGCTTATAACTTTAATGTTTAATTGCAATTAGATGTAACCTAAATAAATGAATAATACAATATTATAATAATTATTGTAAATTCAAAAATAATTAGCAATGGTTTATCTGCTAAAACATATGTTTCTTCGAACCGGATATTTTATACAGCCCTACAGCAAATTCTAATTATTATTGTAATATTGAGCAGAAGAGATATTTGAAAGGATTGGTGAAGAATAATTTAACATCAATTTGACAGGAGAGACAACGTCAAGAACTTCACTTTTAATCTGGTAAGTTCGTTCCATTTTATCACTTTCCCACTGCTTACTACATACAATACCTTTTTGCTAATTACACATTGCTTAAAATATTACATTCTTCTTAATATGGGTGAAGAATTAAACAATTTAAATATTCAGCGAGAAATAATTAAAAGAAAACTAACAATGTGCGTGAGAACTTTGAACACTGGGTTGGTATACATAGTTTCCACGGGTTTGCCTCTTCACGGCCCAACAAATTCCCGCTTTCCCATATGTGTCTATACAGTTTATTATCCCTAATGCAATAATCAGGAAATTCATCCGGCCTGGTCCTAACCGCTTCGATCTTTTTCGAGTACCAATCCTCCTGACCCATCACTAGAAATAATTCACCGCCTTCGCTTCCCGCTACGGGTTGACTCGAAATTGCGTCCGCCACCTTATTCAGCGCCCCGTTCCGGTACTGAATCTCGAAATCGAATTGCTGGAGGTTCATTGCCCATCTCGCTATTCTTCCTGCTGGGCTTTGTTAGAATTCAGCCACTTTAAACTAAGGTGATCCGTAACGACCGTAAATGTGTAGCCTTCTATGTACGGCCTCATCTTTTGAATTCCACACACCACTGCCAGGCATTCCCGTTCTGTGGTGGAGTAATTCCTCTCTGCCTGATTAAGTGCGCGGCTTGCGTAACATATCACCTGATCTTTTCCGTTTGATTTCTGTGTCAACACCGCCCCAATTCCTACACCCGAAGCGTCTGTTTGGATATAAAATCTTTTAGAGAAATCAGGACAGGATAGTACCGGTGATGGCGTAAGAGCTTCCTTCAACTTTTCAAAAGCTCTCTGGGTTTCTTGTCTTCACTCAAATTTTTGCGATTTTTTCAGCAGTTTTGTCAACGAAGCACTTATTTCTGCGAAGTTTTGGATAAATCTCCTATACCATGAAGCTAGAAACTGGCGAACTTGTTTTATGTTCTTAGGTTGCTTTATTTCCTTACTTGCCGAAACCTTCTCCGGATCTGTTTTAATTCCTACCGTTCATTTCCGCTACACAGAATTTGCATTTCTCGAGATTTATTTTAAGTCCTGCATGTCTTAACCTATTTAGGACTTCTTTCAGGTTATCTATGTGTCTCGAATGTTTCGCCGATAACGATTATGTCGTCCAAATAGGGGAAAGCTCTTTCGTCCATTTCTGGACCAATTATCTGGTCAAGTAACCTCTGGAACGTAACCGAACGGCATGACGTTAAATTGAAACAAACCCCTACCAGGTACCGTAAAAGCAGTTAACGGCTTGCTCCTATCGTCTAGTGGGATTTGCCAATAACCATCTTTTAAGTCTAAAGTGGAGATGAACTTCGCTTTCTTCAAACGATCCAATATTGCACTTATGTAAGGGATTGGGTAGGCGTCTTTCTCCGAAACTTTATTTAACTGCCTGAAATCGATGCATTTTAGATGTACTCGCCCCATGGTTAGTTTCCCTGGTCTCGCTGACACGCACAAAATCTTGTCATGGTTCCTTGTTTCCCACAGCGTGAACAGAAAAGTTTTGGGGCTTCGGTGCATCGGTGTCTGGTGTGCCCCTCTTTCCCACATCTCCAGCATATTTGTTCCTTTGGTAAGTCCTCGTCTGTGGTGGCAAGTTTTGATTACGAAACGGAGGTGTCCATTTTCTGCTTTTATCCTCCTCTGGTCCTGTTGGCGTTTTCTTTTTGTACGCTGTCTTCGGCATAAACGACTGGCCTGGCGATGGCGGTTGTCTGTATGCTTTCATCTCGACTTGCAAATCTTCATACTCCACTGCCAATTGCATTAGCTCGTTTATCGTTGTAAAATCTCGTTGTCGGATGTAGGTGCGATAGTTTGGATGCATGTTCATATATATTCTTTCCAATATCTGATGTGTTTTGAAACCACCATGTCTTCTGATGAGTGTTTGTATATTTATCAGATAACTTCTGAAATCTTCATTCACCCCTTGAGTCTATTCTTCCAGTCTCTCCACATATCGGGAAGGCATGAAGTATGTGTGAAATTCCTTCATAAAATCCCTGTAGGTCAGCCAATTATTTCGGTTATTCCTAAACCAAAGCAATGCATTTCCCTTTAAAAGTTCTGGGATTGCCTGAATGAGAAGCTCTTTGTTCACCTCCGTCGCCAATATCAACTCCTCTAGCCGTTCAATAAATAACGTCGCGCTTTTTGTTCCAACGAAAGACAGGTTCCACTTTCTGGCTTTCTCAAAAATATTGTCATCTGAGGTGGAAGTTTATAACTCCTAACGTGCCGAGAACGGTGGATTGTTTACTGCATTACTATGGTTACAGTTTCTGTCTCGTTTCCACATTATGAACGTTTTTGTGCGTAAGAGAGAGACATAAAATATCGAGTTAACCGAGATCAACTCGTTGTTACAAACTTCCACCTCTGTTCCGCTCGTCACACGTCGGTTATAGTTGATTCATTGTGAACTTTTCGGGATTGATCCTGTACGCCTGTTAGCCTGCCGCTTCGTCCCCTGTGCCGTTATAGCCTACCGCTCCGTCCTCTTTGCTGTTGGCTACTTCCATCCGGCAGCAACGGATCGTTCCATCCTCATTATAAGTTGCTTTCGCTTGTGTTGCGCAGCTCGGGTGGAATGCGCTCTCGCACTTACTGCAAAATACCGGTGTGATAACATTTTTCCTGCAATGTTTACATTTACTCGTCATTCTCTTTCCTTAATAATTACATTGTTAAGTACTTATTTACGTTGGGCGCCAAATTTGTGACGCTTCCCGTCTCAGCGTGACTTTAACTCAGTCTCTACTGGGCGTTCATTCTATGAATGGCGAGCTTTGTGGTTTTGCACGTTAGAAATGTCAACACAAGAAAAACAAAATAAAAGTTTAATACATTTATTATAAAAAAGAACAAAAATTAAATAACTCTCCTGGAAAAATAAATTAAAAACCCAACAAATAAATTACCATTAGGAGACAACAAACGTGGTCAGTTCCCAACGTTTGCTGAGCGGGAAAAAAAAGAAAACGGGAAACGGTTAGAGGCGGTCCGGTCAGTACCCTAGACGGCTGAGGAATAAGGATGCTTCGGTCAATTCCCAAAGCGGGTTCTGCCTTCTTCTCGGTCACTACCCAGAGGCCGGATTTTATTCCATTAGCGTTAAAATTGTAAGGCGAAAAAACTCGCCTGTTATTTATCGCGTATGGCGAAGAATCGGTATTTTATTAGACAGCGTAACGCTAGCAAAGTGAAAAGGGGCGGAGTCTCGCTCAAACTCGCTAAGCGGCGTTGCCGATGATTTACACTCGATATTTCGTATACGGGCGAGCTTCACGTCGGTAAAAGTAAACATGCCAAATCAAAATAAGCAAACAACATAACCTTAAAATTGAAATTAAAATTAAAACGTTATCCACAATACATTACGAACATAGTTATAGCAATATTGGGATTGATGGTATTATAATTACTGTTTTAATTGCGGATTTATAGTTTTGATTGTGATTTATAGAGTTTCGTTATAGTTTTGATTGTGATTTATAGTTTTTGTTACCCCGTTTAGTGTTTTTCAGAGGTTTTTGCCTGTAATGGAGGCAGATGAGGTGAAGAGATGTTATTTACATAAAATAATGTGTGTTTTGAGGAACGTAATTGATGCTTTTGAGTTTTTGAGCTAACGAAGCGCTCCAGATAATCGGTAAACTACTAAATTTCTAGTAAAAACCAATATGTCATAGCATTGGAAGGACTTATGTCCAAATAATGCATCCATTAGTATATTACAGTGATTATGACAAAGTAAATGCTGGCAAATTGTTAAAAATAAATTTAACCCTTAAATGACAACATGGGGCTTATTCGTTTAGCAGTGTTAAGTGAATTTCACATACTATTCATTTTCGCTTGACGTGGTATGTGGTGGTATGTCAAACCACTAACCATGGTCCGTGTATATTAAGTGGGAATGGTCTTACCATCCACTAACCATCATACCACGATTCACATAATATTATGCAGAAACGAATAAGCTTATAGAGTTTTGCATAACCCCACGAATCGCGAATATTATTGTTGGTTTTATTTTGTTTGCGAAAATATGCAATTAGGTATCTTTTGGATAAATGTTAATGTTGTTGATGTTGTGATTTTAGGGTCATCTGCGACTCATGTTGTTGATAATTTCAAAATGTTGATGTTATCTTTTGGGGGTTAAAACATGCTCTAAAGTAAACTTATACTGACATCAGGAACATTTTCTCTATCCAAAGAACATCTTTTTAGATTTATGGAAATATTTCCCTTGAAACTAGATACAACGGATCTCATAGATCATCGCGATGCATCGTTGAGCACTCCATTGGTTTACTTTAGACCCACTGATGCATTTTAGTGTAAAGGACTTTAAATACAGACCACATAAGGTTGAGGACATTCTCATAAGTTATGCAATTTGGCACAATATCCTAATTCATAACAATGTTCCCAACCCAGAGGATTTTTTTTGCGGATGGGTTAGTTGACAAGGACATAGATGATGAAGAATGGAATTATGTGGGGAAATTAACTCGTAGCATTGTTGTTTAAAATTATTTTAATTAATAAAAAAGGTAAGTCAACTTGTTCATATTTATTCTACATTATTGCATTTACACAACACCTATTTAATAATACCTATAAAAGTAAAAAAAAACAGATTAGTTTTCATTTGCAAAATAAAAATTTTATAAGCAAAATCAAAAATCTTTCCAAGTATTTAGTTTTCTTCCCTTTTAAAGGATCTACCTAAGAAGCTTCCTTGAATAATTTTGAAGTTGAAGGAATCCGAACAAAATAATTATTAAAGTCAAAATAACTGCAATTTTATTGAATCCCTGTCAATGCAGTTTCAACTGGTAAAATGAAGACTTAAATTAAAACTAAAAAACATACATTTTTAACTGGCTGTTATGTTAAAGATTGAACTACATAAATATGACCGAAAACTCAAATGAGAAGAGGAGAAGAAAAAAAAACAATAAAATTGGCAGTTTAAATTAAATAATACTTCAACTAAAAGAACTTACACATTCTACAAATTTTTCTGAAGTGTATATTAGCTACGGTCTAAAAATGAATAAATAGATATTATTTATTAACATACAGGATGTCCCATTTTAATCTTGTCAGGGGAATTTCTACATCAGACGAAAAAATTTTTTTTATAAAAGTTTGATGGTTTGGAGGGGGACGTTCGATGCTGTAACAAATTTCAATCCCAAACCCTCCAGGGTGTGGAAAGGGGGGGGGGGGACTTTAAAATCTTAAACGGAACCCCCTATTTTTTATTACAGATTCGAAAAGAGCATCAAAAACTATGAAGGTTTTACCCAGGAACTTTTTTGTTTTTCGCAACAGGTGGCGCTGTAATCGCTAAAACTTATTTTTTTCGTGAAACGTAAGATTAAGGTTTTCATGGCAATTTACAATTAAAAATATGTCATGATCGCTTCAAATGAACTCTTTTTTAACCCTTTGGAGGCAGGGTATCGAACAAAGTTTGATTAGTGGAGCGCGCCCTAAATGGGGTTTAATTTGACATATGTAGTATTTTTATGAAGTTTGAATATAGCTTAAATGACATCTACCTGCAAAATTGACTATATACATTTTGATGTTTTGTTAAACCTCATTTAAAATTAAATGTCTGTTTACAGGTAAGTAGAGAGGATTAGCCGGTTCTGGATCACACATTCCACATTTTGCTGGGCCCGCCTCCCATGTAAAGTGTCCATAAGGAGTGTCACGCCCACCCCCCACCTAAATCCCTCCCACCTGAGCTCTGATTGGTCGGTTCTCCCCTCCTTCCTGAGCTCTGATTGGTCCTTCCCCCTCCTAAGCTCCTCCTTCTTGAGCTCCTATTGGTCCTCCAGTTGCCCCTCTCTAATTTTATTGGACGGCGACCATTTTCCTAATTAGGGCCCCACCCCAAGTACGCTGATTGGTTACCTGCTTAAAGTAAGTGCTGCCATCTGCGACTCGGTAGCTTAAGTTACTAATTCTAGTGGCGCCATCTGAAGTTTGCGGCAAAGCGTCAAAGCTTAAAAAAAACACTCGCCACCGTGAATCGAAGCCACAGTCTTTGTTTCGCGTTTTTTTAGGTCCAACGACTTAGCGGTTGAGACCACCAAGCAGTTATTATTAGTAAAGAAAAATATGCAATATATTTAATTGTTGATAAAATACACATGTGCAAATTAATATAAAAATCGCCAACTGTACGCATTCAGAGGTTCATTACCCTTAATTTAAAGAAAAGACTTCGTGTTTAAAAACATATTTTTTGAAATAAAACACATTTTCTCAAATAAAAATATTTATTAAAAAAATAACAGATAATGAAGACATACCTAATCAATAAAAAGGAATTTAAAAACAAAAACAAAAACACTTTCAGAATTCATCTTTACAATAATAAACTAACCTAACCTAATTATTGAAAAATAAACACATTAAGTACCTAATTATTTATTATTTTTGTAATTTCTTTAACATCGTGATGCCCCCAAGCTAATGTTGTAACTCTATCTTCACAAATGTAGCGCTTATCATCGTTACTTGATAATGCAATTTTATTCTGTGTTTGCGAAAAAATAGTGTGATAAATAGATTTAAATAAATTTTGTTTTTTATAAATTTTTATATTTTTGGGATCAAACAGGGTATCTTTAAAGTCTTTTTCGGTTAGATCATTTTTTACAACGCTAGTTTTAACACCTTTAACTTTTTTTGTCCATTCACCAACCACATTGTATGCGTACATTTTGGGTCGTAATCCAACAAATTCGTACATTATCAGGCCACGATTTTCTTCCTTCATTAAACCTAATACTGCTTTATTAATTAATGGTATTCCATATGGATTATGTAAATTAAAATTTGAAGTGTCAAAAAGCTCATTATTATTTTTTATGTCTTTATAGAAATCTTCTGTCTCAATATATAAGATAAAGCTGTCCGTATCCATATAACAAAGTTTAACTTTGCTTTCATATTTCTTTTTAATAAAATTATAATAAAAATCATACATTAAAAATTTTGACGTTTCTAACACCGAAAATCCCACATAAATTGGTTTATTATAGATAACTTTAAGTTTTTCTAAATGTATGGCAACGAAATTTTCAGAAAATATGGTTGCACTTTTAAAATTTAATTTAGCTATCAAGCTTTCAGCACCTCTACGTTTCCCTATATCTCTCCAATGATTTACCAATTGAATATCTCTTCGTTTGTCAACATTTTCAAGTGTTTTTCCAAATATACTGTTATTCATTAATTTATAAAAATCTTTATCGAATTCATTCTCAGACTCTTGTCTTAAACTAGTATTTAAATCAATATATTTTTTAAGCCAATTATTTTGTTTAAAAGACAAGACCCGATGTGTTTTTTTAATTTTTAGACCATGTTCTAAAGCTTGTTTTAAATTTTTATAATGAATTATATAATTTTCTTTATTATATAAATTTGGAATAAGTTTTTTGATAGTAAATTTTGAATTTGGAGGTTGAATATTTTCTGCTAAAAATGGAAGTTCACAATGGTCATTGTGTAATTCTTTTGGGTACTCAATATCTACTTCTAAGAAATATCCAATTGGTGATTCATCTGAAATATTTGAAACATTAAAGGCGTTAATTTCTTCCCCTGACAACCACTTAAATTCCCCACAAGGTAAAAATTGAGACATTGCCCACCCATATAAATTATTAGCGTCGATGTATGTTAAATATGACGATGCTTTCTGTGGATCAAATGTAGACATGTATTTATTATTAGATCTTGCATAACGTAGGCTACATTGGCAAATTCCTCCCCGTAAACCCCTTTTTATCATTTGATACATATCTAAATCTGTTAACAGTTCCAATTCAACATCGGTATATTTAAGCATGGCATCCCAACTTAAGCCGGGGGCAGTATAATAATGAGCCGGATCTAAGTCATATGTATTTAAACAAATTAATCTAAAATTTTCAAATATGTCAGCTAAAAGTAATACGTCAGTCTTAAGTTAAACGTTTGAATAGTCCCCCAAGTTTTTACATGAAAATGACGTCCAAACATTAATTGCATGCTCATAATCTTCGTTGGATATGTTCGAATTTGTTAAAGAATTAAAAAAATATTTTTTATCGGGTAGCCTTTCGTATGATAATTTTTCTATCGAATCCATAAAATTGTAAGGAAATACCCCTTTTTTCATGACTAAATTAAATTGTTCTAAAATGCCAAAATGCTTTTTTAAATGACAAAATTTTTCAGTTACCAAATTTTTTGCTAATTTATCTAGGCTGTAATTCATAAACTTAAATGAATCTAAAAATCTTAATTTTATATATACACCTTTTATTTTATCACATTCGTCCAAAATCGAATCAACTTTAAGTTTTTTGGAGAAAGAAATATATTTTTCTTTGGTTTGTGCAATGCAATCAATTTTTGGGAAGTCTTTGTATTTTTCGTCCTCATCGTCATCGCTATAAATGTCGTCTTTTTCGTCATTATCAATATTCTCATTTAGGTTATTATCTGTGTGTTCACATAATTCTTTTATGAAAAGATGACTGTCATATCCACTTAAATTGTGAAAAAATATTGGTATGAAATTAGGTATTTTATAATTTAAGTTGCATCTTTTATGAGCGGGTCCATTAAATCGCCCTGTGAGATGGCAATGATCAGCGACCCTGTCATCGCCCAAAATTTTTCCACATATATGGCAGTCATCTGTTCCATAAAATAACAATTTATCTAAATTATCTAATTCGCGCATTTTAACTACAGGTTTAAGGTAATTATCATATATTATCTGAATTTCATTTTCTATCGATTTTATAAATTCTTGTTGGCAATCTAAGCCCGTATATGTTTTAAATTTATTTAAGGAATTATTATATGAACACACAATATAATAAGCAAAACTGTAGGGAACATGTATATGAGTATTTTCTGTGAAACTTGTACTTGTTGGATTCGGGTGACATGTTGAAATTGGCTGAATTAGCGACTCAAAATCAGCGTAAATGCAGAAAGGCACTTTCATTTTGTTTTGATAATTTTGAAATTTAAGTATATTGCCAGGAAGTAAATCACCATTTCTTTGTAATTTTAAATTTTGCGAGGGAAGAATTGTGTAAACATATTACAGTCATTTAAAGAATGGCGATCTAAATGTGATTGAGATGAAAAGAAAGTTAAACATGCATCACATAAAAATTTTTTATGCTCGTGGCTGGATACTTGGGATGAAATTAATCTTGAAAGATTTTTAATCAATACATAGTGACTTTTGGCACCCTCTTCAATGTACAATAAGTTAATGTGTTTACTTTTTTTATTTTCTGTAAAATGTATCGGACCTACTACGATGTTTTTATTTGTTTTTTTGTTAAACTCTAAACCATAAATGTTTATACTTATATTATTTAAATTTTCAATTTTTTTAATATCATCTAATTTAACTGGAAACTTAATACTATCTAAATTTAATACGTCCTCATATTTCGGATAACTTGTCGGCCTACTCACGTTTGCTTGCGCTGGATACAAAGCTGCAACGATGCACCAAGCAAAACAGGCATCATCCGCGTTTCGGATATTTATACATGCTTTTTTGAGTTCTATGTCAGATGGTAAACTTATGAACGAAGATCCTTTCAGCGGTGTATACTTATTTATATTAATATCCAAATGGGATACAGCATAAAAGGCCCATCCACTATCCCTTTCCTTAAAAAATAAATCATTAAAATAAGTAACGAAAATTATGTGAAATGCAAACTTACTTGAAATTCCTCACTCTTCGTTTTAAGGATATTGCACCAGCTTTTGTATAAGTCACCAATATCACTTGATTTTGTTACAATCGTAAATTTTGTATTAAATGATTTTAATTCTGTTTTAATGTTTTGATCCGTGCCATTAGGCTTAATAAAAAAACCAAACAATTCTAAATTTACTTTAACACTAAAATTTTGAGTTGATTCTCTAATACAATTGCATGCTGTATCTTTAACAATTTCTAAAAATGTAACAAAATCAAGTTCAATCGGTTCATTTGGTGCATTTATTCTGTATGTAGCTATACGGTTCTTAAAGCTACTTGTAATTTTAATAACATTATTTTCTATTGAATGGGGAAGATTGCTTTGGTGTTTCCTTGATTTTAAATGGGCCGAAAAAAGTGTTGGAGTGTCGAGGGTCTCATCACAATTATGGCAATACCTTTTGTTGCTTTTATCTTCTTCATCCGAAATAATTTTTCTTTTCCGCGAAAAAGTTTGACTATGATTGTGTGCGATATATTCCAACCCTGAATTAAACAATGGTCCACATTCCGAACATAGCATTGACCCAACATGTATGGTTTTAATATGACGTTTCAAAGCATCTTCCCTAGAAAAATATTTTTCGCAAATTTTGCAAGAAACACGGTTATTTAAATTTTTTTTCATCTTGCTCTAACCTAAAAACAAAATTAATTAATGTATGCATTTCGGTTTTAATCTTTTAAAAACATAAAATTACTTTACAAAAGATTTGTCGAATTAGTGTTTTAATTACTCACCGTAATATAATATTTATAAATGAAACCAAAGACACAACACTTTAAAGTACAACGAACTTAAAAAATGCGACAAAGCATGAATGTTTTCTTTGCTCGACTTTGTTTAAATGATTTATAAACTTATTAGTTATTGCAATTTATTACAAATTAAAACTGCAATCCTGCAATTTTTACATCCGAGGTTTATTCACCTCAATGATTTATAATAAATATTTGGAAATTTTAAAATGGGTAAATTAAACTAAAGGAAATATACTTTTAAATAAGATTTTTTATTTATTATGAAAATATAAACAGTTAGATATTTTTTTTACATTTGATTTACTGCATATACAAATATTTTTTAAGTGATTTACACAATTATGTTTATTTTCAACTAAAATATCACAATTTTTTTCCTCTTCTAAATTTATTATACTGTTTCGGGTAAAGTTCATTAAAAAATTCTTTTTTTGATGTCCTTTCACATAAAATGTATCTTCAAAACTGTTGGTGTAACTATCCAATATATTTTTAATTTCTTTAGTTTTAATAAATCCTGTGCTATATTTTAGACAATGATGATTATTTTCGAGCCAGGTAACCATTTTCTTATCTTCTTTATTTAAAACAAAAAATGCTTTCTCTGGTTTAAAAAGATAAGTGTCGACATCCACACCATTTTTGGAAACTGACATTTCTTTAGGGACAAATTTTCCATTAATGATAAATCCCTGAACGTCAACTATGATTAAATTAGGATTTGCCATTTTATTTGTTTATTTAGTGTATAATGCGTACAATTCCGGAAAGAGGTGTGTACTCAACTACTGCATCACTCAAAATGAGGCAATATGCTCTTATATTTTCATTAAATGATGCAGTTGTCTCCATCTCTATTTTTAGATCAACAGTCGAAGATTTTAAACTTTCCTTTTGCTTAGAACAATCAAAGACAAAAAGCATACGACCTTTGAATTGGCTATAATTAAAAAGAGGTTCATTTGTTGCTCGTGCATAGTAACTAGATTGAAATTGGGAGTACATGTAGTACGTTAGGGCATAATTATCCAAATCCATATTTTGTTTCATGTTATCATACGGGTAGCACTCTGAATTTAGGTAAACTTTAATGTTTTCGATATTCACATGATCAAATTGAGACATATTTTTATTGGCGGTATCCTTTTTATTATTTTGAAAACCGAGGATGACGTAACGGGGTTTTTCCATGTTTGTTGAAGTTTTTACACTCCATATTTCTTTTTTGGTGTTTTTTAGTCCCGGAAGTTCCAACAACTGCCACTTTCGGAAGGGAATTTTTATTGAAACATCCATATTAACTTTTTGAAGCATCTGAAGTTTCACCTCATCATTTATCATAACGTGGGGAATTCGCCATTCTAATTTATTTATTTGAAATTTAAAGTTTTCAGATCCTTTGTAAGCGTTTAAGTCCGTCCTAGAACGAAGTAATACCAATTCTTGTTTCGCATTGATGATTATTTTTTTATAATCTTCACCAAACCCCATAATCATTTTTAAAGGAATGCAAGCAAAAAATGAGTCTTTTTGTTGAAAATGATTTTCCATATGTGGACACCATCCAGCTAAATTTAACACTTTAGATTCTCTTTCCCCCAAGGAAACGTAACCTTTCATCGTTGATGTAATCCCAGGATCTCTAATTTTGTCAACCTCCACCCCATTTAGCTCGTATCTAATTTCTTCAAATAAAAACAAATACGAATTATTTATTAATTTAAAGTCCAAAGTTTGTCCTGCTTCAGGTGTCGGTTTTTTTATTATTCCCTCGAGGTAAATGTAACTCTCACATGGTAAAGTGTACAAGTCTTGATTTTGAATTAATATTCTTATTTCATCGTTATTTTCAAAATTTTGCGTCCTGGGCAAGTATGTGTGATATTCCTCTTTTACGATTGTCTCATCAAAAGAAATATCGTTAAATATTTTAAGTTTTGACATGATAGCCGAGAGCTTTTAACAAATTAATACTTTTTAGTGTTAACCGTTTGATGATTTTTTTCTTACTGGCTGTTGCAGACTCTTCTGTCAGCGTTTTATGCTCTTCTTCTTCTTGGACAAATACTATCCCCATTATTTTATCTTAGACCGTTCAATTAATTCAAGACGAACAATGATTTTCTCGTTTCTAAAGTTAACCAGCTCTCCGTTTTGGTCCAAAAGTCTAATTGTTATATTATCAATGGTTTTCGTATTTACTGATAAATATGAGATATTATTAGGTTCAATATTTATGGCAAATCCGGGATCTACCGAAGGAAAAAATTCACGCAACGTATGACCCGATTTATCATCGTAATATGACCCCGAAATAATATTACATTCAATTCTCACACTTGAAACTTTAATTATTTCAACCGGTTGATCAGAAACATGCAATTTGTTGGCTTGAAGAATTTGTTTACCCGAAAATCCCAATAGTCTTCCTATTGAATCTGCTGGTTGAAAATCCACGTCATATGTACTAAATAATTCGCACTGTAAAGTATTATTATTCGGTTTTAGGCTAAACGACTTGTCTGGATCTGCAGCGTTTTGGGCATCAGCGGGCAAAATTAAATGTCGTCGCAAATATTTTTCTATATCAGTTATTTCATAGGAACCAGTTGGGATTGTAATTGATGACGATCCAAAATAAAATTTATTACAACCTTCTTCTATGTTAGGTATCGTATTGAACGTATGAAATGCAATAAGCCCCAAACAATATTCGGCCGAATTCAACTCAATTGGTGGGTAATAGTTTCTACTTAAAACAGACGTGTTACCTGTTAAGGTGAAAGTACGAGACATGACTAACAGGACATTGTTAAAAATACTTTATTTATAATAAAAATTCGATACATAAATGGCCGCAGTTATACGTATTAAATTTCTGATATCTATCGTGATTGTACATTATTTCGCTACCCCCAAAATAATTTTGAATTTCTTTAGGTGGTGCTAAGTTACCAAAACTGTCAAAATATTTAACAGTACTGCCTTGCTTTTTGTATGCTACCCAATGGGTTCCGGGTCCCGAGTAATTATCCATATTCACAATTCCACTTTCTCTAAAAAATGGTTTATTCGGTAATTTATCTCGCATAAAAACACCTCTAAAGAATTTAATCTTATTTTGTTTAATAAATTTCAAAATGTCCACATCACTAAGTGCTCTACGGGGTAGCTGACTTAAAAGCTTTTTGAATTGCGAAAACAAATTCCAAATCCCTTTCGATATGGCTTTAAGTAGAGTCCTGTTCCTTTTTTCCCCAAGGCTATTGCTTCCATTGTTTTATTATGTCGTTCCGCTTCTTCAAGTTTTTTTGAGGCTGTTTTCGTATCCGAAACTGCTTTAGCAATTGCAGCTGTACCTCCAGCCAAACTTCCCAATGCACTAAGTCCAGCGAAAATGGGGATAAGCGGCAAAACTCCTCCAGTTTTGGGTATCGGAATAATACGTGGAGTTTTTATCTTTTTTCTTCCACCCACATCGCGTACAGCAGCCCTAGCCGCGGCTAATGCAATATTGGTTCCCTCCTTTAATAAGTCTTGTGTTTGCTTACTTTTATTGTTTTTATGCTTGAGTCCTTTAATCGCATGTTTTGCTTTTTTTACAACACCACCAGTAAATGAATGATTTTTAGCATTTTTGTTACAGGATCTTATACCCATACCCATACCCAATTTTCGTTTTACTTTCATAGCCGATGCTACAGCCAAGGCACTCGCTTTTTCACCAAATTTTGCATCTTTTGATTTAAATCTCTGCCATGCAGCCTTTTCTAGAACTTTATCTGCCTTATGACGCTCACCCAAATCCATGTTCTGAGAATAGGAAATATCGTGTTGTTTACAAGCCGCGTCTAAAGGATTTACGCCGGGGTCTTGTCGATTTAATCTTTCCTCCAATTTTGTACCAGGTCCGCAATACTGATACCCGGGAATATGCAACTCAATCGGTAATTTATTTATTAGCGTGTTGATGATTCCTCTTCCAACGTGTGAAGCCATTTGAGAGATTTTTTTTAAGAAACAATCATTATATATAGATATGTCGATACTAAAATTTGTTAGTACGATGGAAACTGTAAAACAAAAAGATACCCTGGCGGTGGTAAACTTAGATGAGTACGTGGGTCAAGGATTAAATAAAGTGAAAAAGAAACATAGCAATTTATTGCCAAACTCGATTCGAGCAATTATATGTGGTCCCTCGAATTGTGGAAAAACGAATGTTATGCTTAGTTTAAACTTTGATCCAAATGGTTTAAAGTTTAAAAATATATACATGTATTCAAAGTCATTGTACCAGCCCAAATACCAGTTACTTAAAGAGGTTATGTGCTCCTTGCCCGAAATTGGATTTTTTCCTTATTCGGAGAATACCGAAATTATTAACATAAATGATGCCAAAGAAAATTCGATTTTTATTTTCGATGATGTGGCCTGTGAAAATCAACAGAAGATGAGAGATTTTTTTTCTATGGGTCGTCATAAAAGTCTCGATTCGTTTTATTTATGCCAAACTTATACCCGCATACCTAAGCATCTTATCAGAGACAACGCTAATTTCATCATATTATTTAAGCAAGATGATTTGAATTTAAAGCATGTTTATAATGATCACGTGGGTGGTGATATGAAATTTGAAGAATTTAAGGAATTATGCTCGCAATGTTGGAACGAGAAGTTCGGATTTTTTGTAATTGATAAGGAGAGTGATGTTAACAAAGGAAGATATAGAAAATATTTAGACAGATTTTTTACAAAACTTGTTAGTAACAATTAATCCTTTATCGAAACAAGTCATACGTAGACCTAATAAAACCTGTTCAAGACCTGATATAACCTGATAAAACCTGTTCAAAAGCTGATAAAACCTGTTCAAAGCTGATAAAAAGCTGATAAAACCTGTTCAAAACCTGATAAAACCTGATAAATAGCTGATAAAAGCTGATAAAACCTGTTCAAAAGCTGATAAAACCTGTTCAAAACCTGACAAAAAGCTGATAAAACCTGTTCAAGACCTGTTAAAAAGCTGTTCCAGGTCGTACATCTATTATTTTGTCTTTAATATTGATAATATCTTGCTAAAATGAATAAGAAAGGCGTTGAGGTTAAGAAAAGTTTAATTAAAATTCAAAACGACATTAGGAAAAAGGTTCTTGCCTTAAAATTAGGACGATCTGATGCAGAAGAGCAACTAGCTAAATCTTATAAGCCAATCTTAGAGCCATTAAAAAGAATTTTACTTCAGTCAGATAAAATTGCAGTTAAAGCTGAACCGAAAGAGGAACCGAAAGAAGAAAAATTGGAAGCGAATAATGATGAATCATTAAGAAATTATAAAAGAAAAGCTACTTCTAACAAATATAAAGCACCTGTTAAAACACCTAAATTGACAGATACTGTATATGAGGATGTGGTACATGATGATTTGGATGATTGTGTATTTGAGGAGGAGAGACCATTCTATCAATCATATCTTGAAGATGTAACACCTGAAGTTTATGATCAGTTTTTAGAACAATTTGATGAACTTCCAAAGCAGTACATTAATGGTTTAATGAAGGATACAAAAGATGAATATGATACCACCTATGGCATTATATATAACCCACTTACGGAAAAATGGCAAATTGGAAAATCTAACATTGTGTTAAATGGTGCAGATTTGATTATTGAAAAGAAGATCTACAAAGGAACCCCAGGTCTTTATGAACTTTTATTTAAGAAAGATCCTGAGAGATTTAATAATAATGATAAAGAAGCATATAAGGAAATATTCGAAAAGAGTTCTGCACTGAGAAGAAACGGTGATCCAAGTCAGCAAATTAATGGTTCAAAGTCTTACAAATATCAAAATATAATAAAACCTTTATTTGTCGAACCAACTCTTCCAAACCGACTTCAGAGTTACAGCGGTCCTACAACAAGAGCATCACGAAATAGAATTGGAACCGGCTTTTTGAAATTAATACAAAAACCATTGGAATATGTTTACTGGGATGACCCTAATGAGCTGGTAGATCGATTGTGTTTATTACATGCGTCAAGAGGTGTGGGCAATAATTCTCATGAAAACGAAATTATTAGAATTGAGGAAGAACTTAGCGAGGCAAATTTAATTTTATAATTCACATAAATGGGTGTGCTAAGTCAAAAATATGCAGTTATCATTTATGATTGACATCATGAGCGTCGATAAATTTGGACGTCACCTAAAAAATATCAATTCGATAAAACCTGGTCCTCCAGGTCCAGGCTTTTTGTTTACCAGAGATGGGAATTTTAATCTCGAAAATAGACGATTAACAGAACTATCAACACCAATCGATTCAATGGATGCTGTAAATAAAAAATTCGTTGATGATTTAGAATTAGAAATAATAAGAAAAATAAATAACTTAAAAACTACTTTAGAAAATGAGCATAATGAAAATATAAACAATATATTAAAAGATGTTAACCAGCTTATATCAAATTTAGAGAAAACTCTGGACTCAGTTACAAATAAACTTCTCTATCAGATGGATACAAAAATCGATAAGAGTACAGCAGAAATTAAATCGTACATTCACAATCAATATTTATATCAAGAAAAATGAGCGACGTGAAGCAATATATTGTAAATGAACTTCATAAACCGGCTAGAAAAAAATTTCAAAGACGAAGAACTATTATTAAGGGCATTGATGATTTATGGCAAGCGGATTTAGCTGAATTTCAACTTTACGCACGGGAAAATAAAGGATTCAAGTATATATTGGTTGCTATTGATTGTTTTTCTAAATACTTATGGGCTGTTCCTGTAAAAGATAAAAGTGGATCCACCATAACAAACGCGATGATAGCAATATTTAAAATGGGGAGAAAACCTTCAAATTTGCAGACAGATCAAGGCAAAGAATTTTACAATAAAAACTTTTCAGAACTTATGAAAATCAACGGAATAAATCACTATTCAACATTTAGCATCATGAAGGCGTCCATTGCTGAACGTGTTATTCGCACATTAAAGGAAAAAATTTACAAACACTTCAGTTTAGCTGGAAAGTATAAGTGGTGTGATGTTCTGGACAAAATTATCGAATCTTACAATAATACTAAACACACAACAATAAAAATGAAGCCTGCTGACGTTTCAAAGAAAAATGAATATTTTTTATTAAATACAGTTTATTCTCATATAAAAATAGCCGGACGTGGTAAACTAAATGTTGGTGATGTCGTAAGAATTAGCAAGCAAAAAGCGGTTTTCGACAAAAGTTATTTGGTAAACTGGACCACTGAGCTATTTCGTGTAAAAAAAATAAATATTACCAATCCAATAACGTATTTATTAGAGGATATGCAGGGCCAATCCATAAAAGGAACATTTTACTCGGAGGAATTGCAAAGGGCTAAACATGAAGATGCATATCTTGTGGAAAAAATTGTTAGAAAAAAGAATAATAAAGTGTTTGTAAAGTGGCTTGGGCTTGATAAATCGCATAATAGCTGGATCAACAAAAATAATGTTTTGTAAAATAAGATGTTTATAAACGTTCCTTGTTTCATCTCTACTTACTTAAATTTCATTAAGTCTATTAAATTATTGCATAATAAACACTAAATTAAAAGTATTTATAAGTAAGCACATACTTGAAGTTACTTTAACCTCATTTAACCAAGATAATATATTCAAATAATTTAAATTATACTTACCCTTTTAAATATTTAAATTGTACTTACCTTTTTTTTACAATTGTATTTATAATAAAAGAAAAGGTTTATAATGGAAAAATAAAAAGTAAAAAATTGAAGTTCACGTTTTTTTTATTAATTAATTTATTTATAAAAAATATTATTTACAAGATTTATACATTATTTCTATAAAAATTATTACTTAAACTATCATCTAAATGTTTTTGTATGGAGTTTCTTAAAAAATAATTAAATTTTATATACAATTCATACAATAATTTGACTTCAGCGAGTTCTTCATCACTTTGCAATAGTCCTATTATGTCACTGTTTTGCACTGTGAATCGATTTTCATTAACACATTTTGTAAATACTTTGTCAATGAGCATCTGGAAGGGTTGAACATCTCGAAGTCCCACTCGATTAAAAACATCTACGTAGAATTGAGCCATGTCATGAATATTTTGGAGAGATTGTATTCCCAGATAAAACACCTTTCCATCAACATTTCCCTTTAGTTGCACCCAATTACTTTGAATGGTCGCCACGTATTCGGTTAAGTAAATGGTATCTTCCTGCTTACCATTTAATAAGCTAATAATATTGGGCAGGAAAAGCAGCAATTCGTTGAATGTTGAGTAGACGAACTGAATACCATTACCATCCTCATAATTGGATTTAGTGATTGCCGCAACTGGTTGGAAGTTCGTAAAAGGATCCAGTCCAAATCGGATGACTTTTGATCCGCAGGTGTTTATGGGGAATGTCTCCTCAAATACCAATCTTTTTTCCTCATACTTCAACCCATAATTGGACTGGGGTGTTGGTGTTGGTTTCTCCACGAAGGTGTTTTGAGATGATCTTCCCTTCCAATGATTTTGAACATTGTAGTCATGAGATGTGGTTAGCCCCAGATCTTGAGATGATGTATGGGGTTGTGGTTGTAGTGGTCCAATAAACTTGAGGTTGCCAAATTCTTCTTTCGTTTGACCTGGTCCACAGTAGGGGGTTAAGGTGACTGGAGATGCTCTCCCCTTCCAATAGTTCTGGACGTCCTTGTCAATTGTTTGGAGCTGGGATGTTGTCAGCTCATCCAGATCTTCTAATGATGGTTGTTGTTGTTCCAACATCTTCAGCTTGCCGAATTCTTCTTTCGTTTGACCATTTCCAGATCTGTAGTAGGGATTCCTCAACTGCTTGGATAAAATTGTCTTCTTAAACATCGTTGTTTTGCTTCTCGTTCTGTTGCGTGTTATAAACTCGAACTGATTGTGCACTTGTACCTTGACAATATTTATACAAAAAATTTGTAAATTCTACAAATTATATTTTCTATTTCATTAAATTTTTTTTTAAACAAAAATATTAAGTTTTAGATTGTATTAAATATTGATTTATTGTGTACTAAACTAAAATTTATTTTCATTCAACTTATATTTTCTTTTCACTTTTTCAAAAATAAATATTATAATAAATTACCGAATAATATATACATATAAAACAAAATCATTTTTAAATAAAAATCAAACTATTTTAAGAAATTATAATATTTTTTTAACTCTACATTTCGTTAAATTTTTAGTAATTATAAACTTGTATAATCTTAAAAATATTAAGGCGCTTTAAATAGCGTTTTCTTTTAAACAAAAATATGTATGATTCTGTTTTACATTATTTTAAATATTTGATTGATTGTTTACATTAAAGTTAATTATCAATTGGTTTAGTACTTTTTTTTTCAAAGGTAAATAATAGAAAATGAAACATATCAATTTATTTAAACATGTGTTAATTCCTTAAAAATAATCACAATGTTAAAGAAATTAAAAAAATAATTATGTTAGTTTATTTTATTATTGTAATTAATTGTTTTTTGTAAAGATGAATTTTGAAAATATACTTTTAAAGAAGAAGTCTTTTCTTTAAATTAAGGTTAATGAACCTCTGAATGCGTACAGTTGGCGATTTTTATATTAATTTGCACATGTGTATTTTATCAACAATTAAATATATTGCATATTTATCTTTACTAATAATAACTGCTTGGTGGTCTCAACCGCTAAGTCGTTGGACTTAAAAAAACGCGAAACAAAGACTGTGGCTTCGATTCACGGTGGCGAGTGTTTTTTTTAAGCTTTGACGCTTTGCCGCAAACTTCAGATGGCGCCACTAGAATTAGTAACTTAAGCTACCGAGTCGCAGATGGCAGCACTTACTTTAATCAGGTAACCAATCAGCGTACTTGGGGTGGGGCCCTAATTAGGAAAATGGTCGCCGTCCAATAAAATTAGAGAGGGGCAACTGGAGGACCAATAGGAGCTCAAGAAGGAGGAGCTTAGGAGGGGGAAGGACCAATCAGAGCTCAGGAAGGAGGGGAGAACCGACCAATCAGAGCTCAGGTGGGAGGGATTTAGGTGGGGGGTGGGCGTGACACTCCTTATGGACACTTTACATGGGAGGCGGGCCCAGCAAAATGTGGAATGTGTGATCCAGAACCGGCTAATCCTCTCTACTCAGGTATACTTTTATTTAGTAAATTGAATGAAGGTTTAAAAAATCCAAAGAAAATTCTAAAATTTTGCAGTGGCGTATCAAATAAATTAAAAAAATCCTGTTTCTACGCCACTGGAATGTAAAATTAAGACAAAAGTACAAGACAATGATGACTACCGATGAAAAGTACTCGCCCTAAAATTAATATTCATCCAGCCAATCAAGAGAAAATAAATAAAAAGTGAAAATTAAAAGAAATTTCAACACCCTGTATCTCTGTAACAGTTGAGTTTTGGAAAAATGTTTGTATGTACTTTTTGTCTTATTTTGACTTGTAGTATAAGCACACGAGCCTGTTACCATCACTTTAGAAACACCCTGTATTTACCTGTTGGGGGGTAAAACCTACTTATGGGATATCATCCCCCAAGCAATCGGGCCCCATATCTACATCTAAGCAATACCTAACGCTCAAGTTCTCAATTTTACCATCTAAAT
The DNA here is from genome assembly GCA_963971135.1 of Stenus bimaculatus. Classification (NCBI taxonomy): domain Eukaryota; kingdom Metazoa; phylum Arthropoda; class Insecta; order Coleoptera; family Staphylinidae; genus Stenus; species Stenus bimaculatus. The sequence continues at coordinate 33,029,997 of OZ020183.1, read as the reverse complement.
ACTACCTAGCAAATTCCAGTTAATCGTCAATATACTCCAACACAATTTAAACCGTTGCTTTTTTAATCGAATCCTTCGTACAAAATCTACTTAAAATAATTTTTTCCCCTTCGAACAATTGGTGGACTCCATACAATCTCTGGATTATTAAATCGTTCTAAATTATCAATAAAAACGACAAATTCCAACGAAGTTAAAAAGGAAACGAAATGTAATGCTCAAAAAGTTATTCCGTTTTTTTGACATTTAACACTAAATGCCTATCTTTTAGTTTGCTTATTAAATACCAAAATTTAGGCATTGCTTATAACTTATAGCACTAAACAATGTCTAACGTTGGTGAAAACCAATTTTCCGTTAGCTAATATTTATCTCTGTTTAGGTAGTGCCTAAGTTTTAAGTATCGTTGGTGAAAACGGGCATGAAACACTTAAAATTGATTCTTAATTGTCTTTACACTCATTAACAATCACAATTTAACAAAACACTATAATAATTACAACAAATAAATTTAAAACACTCACTACCCTTAATATTAACACAAAAATCAAATAATAATAATAAATATATGCACTATATGGCTTTTAGGAGGTATTTGCGGGATTTATTTACGTTTATTTGAGGTTATGTATCAATTTTAGATCGAGTTAAAACGTTCTTCGCTTCCCTTGTACTAGGCGCAAATTCACGCTAATGTTTTGAACGTATAAATTCGCCACTAGCGTGTT